>LS906148.1:195416-215853 GCA_900490955.1 Micoletzkya japonica | reverse complement strand
CGGAATTGGCTCCATTGATCGATTCCTTGTGTCCGTGGTCTGCTGTGTGCTTGAAGTGTTCCCCGCTCTTGGCATCCTCGGCCTGGGGACGGGCACTTGCTGCTCCTGGGGTCGGGCGGTCCTGTTCTGCACTGTGCGCGACTGCAGCACATTGAATTGATCTTTCGATCCATGCAGTACATGAGCCTCCATTCCATATTGGAATCCCATGCTTTCCTTATCAACATCCAAATCACTCCTTCGTGATCTACCTTCCATCGGGCGAGTTCGTTCCGTACTTCCGGCCCATTCCATCGTTCCGATTATCGTATATTATTTATTCTTAACCACTTGGGCTAAAAATAATACGATAAGTAGTGAGTAATTATCAGGCAGTCCTATACCCAAGGGGCAAAAGACGCGTAGATGATAATCAGCCTTTACTGTTTATCTATCCTTAACCTTGCAGGCTAAAGATCACAGTCTGCCGCAACAACCACGATCGGCTGAAGGGAAATGCGGGCAATAACAACTTGGAGCGTTTGCGAAAACGCACGCTCAAACAGTGGCAAGAGCGAGATGCACGGAGGAATACTACACTAGAAATGACCGGCATCGGCCCCCATGTGGCGGATTGTCACAAATTCAATATGTCTCTATTCCTAGTGTGTGTACCCCGCTTCACGTGCAAACTCCAGCAAATGCGACTTGCAAGCTTATTATTACGCGAAAAGACTGTGAATAAACAATAAAAGCAAAACTCACAGAAAGAGCGACGAAACAACCGACAGGCGAAGGAAAAACTAGAAAAACTCACGGAAATACGAAAAGGATGACAAAACAAAGTACATGATACTCAGTCAAGCCTCCACGCAGCGGAGGGAATTCAGAATGCTACAAAAGTCAGTTTGCGATAACCAAACTGTGAACTACCGTAATACTTGTAACTATTTAATTAAATTACAATATTAAAATGTGAGTATTATATATTTAGGAAGATTATCGGGCTATTCCCTTATATTACATGCCACCAATGGCAACAATCGTACTACTTATACGATGAGGGGATAGGATAAGATAGTTTTATCAGATGTCAAGGGATGGTGTGGTATGGCCATGCCGCATGCCGATCAAGGGAAGTGTTCCATTCTTCGTTCAACAGATTGAGCCATCTTAGCCCGAATACTCTCTTCACTTCATCCGGCCATCATGTGCGCAAGGCACACGAGGTGAGCAGTAGGGTTGCTGGGTGGCTACTGTTTGACTTTTTTTCTTTTTTTTCCTTCTCCCAATTTGCCAAGTCCCGCGTCGCAGCACCCTCCCCTGCCTCTGTACACGTAGATATTTCTTGTCCAGAGACACGCGTTTTTAAAACGTGATTACAGTGAGTTCGATAATTACCGCATGCTGATCAAGGTTTATGAAATAACAGAGTTGATGAAAGGTGGTTCCATAAAATTTCAGGTGGTGCCCTCCCACGTGCGGAGACTACATTGTACCGGAGCAGGAATTCGCTCATAGGAAGCTCATGTCTGCCAGGAGCAAAGTGCCCAGTCTGTAGGTATTCTTGTTCTTTGATCTTTGGTTTTATACTGATCTTCAATGCATATTGCAGAAGTCTACCAAAACGGGGAAGCATGTAATATATTATACTGGATACTGCTGAGTCGATGAACATCCACTTATTGTTAGGTTCGAGCGAACAAGTATCTGCGGTATATGTTTGGAGCAAACTGGCGGTTTCCAGGGAGAAATAAGCAAAAAGCTCTGCCACTCTTCGTATAGAATGCATCAGTGTCCAGTTGATTGGTTAGAGGTTCTGAAAATCTTTACACCTATGAGTCTGCAAGGCGTATTTAGCAGAGATGTGCATGGGAGTTAACGAATTCGTTTGATGACTATATTTCACTCATCATTTATAACCGTGCCGCATCTGGTCACGAAAAGCAGTGAAGCACTTTGACCAAAAGAACTCGCATGCACGTCTATTTAGGTTTCCAAAAAAAGTCAAATTGCATCTTACCTTACTGTCGTATGCTTTCTCGATCTAGAAATCTTGTCCCTAATGAAGCGTCGGTGCGGGGAATTGGTGAGGATGAGTACAAGCGCGAAAAATATTGCATGCAGACTCTCCAGGTGAAATATGGCGTAGAAGGCATCTGAGATGACTCTTGAGCCCTTGAGCCAACTATTTATGGGCCAACATTCTAGGAAGCGGGAAACGGACCACGTTTCCGGTTACGCTTCATGTTCCTTTATAAACGGCTATTGTCTATACAGGCAGGCTCATGAAACATAACCGTGAAATTGGTCCGTTTCCCGCTATGAAATTGGTCCGCTATTACAAGATTCCCTAGCTGACATGGGAATTACGTAAGAAGTCTTAGGGTTGAGGCGAAATTTTAGTGAATTTTTGCCTAACAATCTAAGAGATCCGGAATTAGAGAACGCTTAACACAGCGTTCTGAATAGTCCGCGTGTTTCCGCGATTCCGGTCTGCTAATTCGAAGCTCCGCCCCTTTTCAGATCTCTAATTGGTACCAATATATTCCGCTTGACCTAAGCTCTAACCATCCAAAATATATAAGGGATACATAAGCATGCTAGATTTCTATGAAGGAAAGCATGTTTTGCTAATAACAAAAGCAGAACGCTCTTACTTAACGACTGCTTTTGCATGCCGTCCATCTCTCGTTCTCTTCATTCTTCACCGCTCTTTCGTTTATTGTGACCGAATCATGATAATAGCGCTCTGAACCCGGAATGCTCCAGATCTGTCTAGATCTGTATCTTGACATTTTTTTTTGAAAACTGAGCGCCATTTGCGCATTTATCGTTTGAAAAACCACTTCATCTTTCAGTGATCCTCATCCCCCCTCTCGGCCTCCTAATGTGATTAAAAGGCTTGCTTTTCAAACCCTACTAGACATATACTCACCACGTACCGGCGGGGAAAAGTAATATACGTGTTGGAGGGCCAGCAGTGTACTGGGCAGGGCTAGCACCGTCACTGGCATCGATACCTTCGATGAGTATTTTTATTTTCTGTTTCGATATTTTTAAATATTTAATATTAGTTTTTGTACATACATGCGCTATGTACTCTCGTTGACAGCTACTGACGGAGCATTCTCCTCAACCACTCTTGGGTATTATATATCACAAGTATTTTTATCAATGCATTCACCTGTATTATCAATGCCCTCGTCATCTCCCAGTGGTAGGTTTTCGTCTTCTCAGAAAGGTACGTACTACGCGAGAGCGCGGCAGACATTTGCCGATAAATCTCAAACGTCTATCGGATTCCAGTTTTTTGTAGATCTTACAAGCGTAAGGGAGACGCTGATATAGACAAACATTACTCCAAAAGCGATCAAGACATTGGGAACGGTGGTAGAATTGTAACATGCGGTGCCCGCTAGCAACGGTCCCGTAATATTGAACTGAAACTTTTCGCCACTCACAAATTTATGATTATGAAGCTACAATAAAGCCGCTAAGTTAACGTTTAGAGTTTCAGAAAAAATTAAGTTGTTTTTTGTGAAAGGAAACTCGCTTCATCTCCGAGCCGTTGAATTTCTTCATCCGAGACAAAACTCATCTGAAAATAGTGCAAACCCGATGTTGCCGACAACTTTCCTCGATATGATGATATCGTCAAATAGCTGTGCTCTAGGTTTTCATATAGGTTAAAACTCACAAACACGATCGGTCCCAGAGCCATGAAGAATACGTAATTGAAGAGGACGAATGCGCGATGACTCCGTTTTCCTAGCTTGTAGCGCGAATCAGGAGGTAGCAAAGCCTAAGAAAATATGGTTGACGAAAATGTTCCGTCCGTCGTCTCATTCCTACTTTCGACGAGAGAGCGATGCGGTATGAAGAGAGTCCAGACAAAGTAGGAATGAGTTTACTGACGGAACTTTTTCGTCAATAATAAATTACAGCGATTCCTCGTAAACACGTAATAGTTCGTCTCAGCGAGTGCGTATCAGCAGTAAAATGGCAGAGTAAAGGCGACAGAAAGGCATGAATAAATAGAGTATATGCGTAAAATTGGATGATCGGTGAGCGCATCTCCGAGGTGCAAGGATGATCCGAGGTGGAACGTTATGAGTTACAGACAACGAATGCACCACAATGTTCTAAATGTTAAGCGAACGTGCCAGAATGTATGTGATGATGTTTTCCCTGCGAGAGTTCCTACCGAAATCACGGCTAATTTTCGACATCACGTTCGCTTAACATTTACACTGCTTTCAGAGCATTGTGGCACTTTGGTCACACGCTCGTCGATCATCCGTCAAACTGCAGACAATACGAATAGGTATCAGTTTGTTTACGTGCGTGAGAGAAGCACCTGGTGGCGATAGAATATGCAGGGCGCGACTACTGCATTATGTCCTGCCATGATCGTGACGAATAGACCCTGTATCATCGGATATGACAAGTGTTGCACAATAGTTGTATATGTTATGCGGTTCCGTCAGTTGTCACATTCCTATTTATTTTCAACGAGAAAGTGAAGCGGGATGACAAGAACCGAGAAGCAGGGTGAACTTTTCCTTCAGTAGCACGCGAGTTACCTTGACAAAGCGTTCGATTCTCTCGCTTTCGCACACCCACTGACGTCTGACACACACGCCCCTTCGGCCTTTAAACTTTCCCCGCATTCAATTGCAATATCCATACGTAGCCGTAGCGTCCCGGCACTTCCAATCTAGCGAGAAGAAGGTTACTGTAGAGGCACAGCGGTGGCCGTATAATAATAGGGGAGTAGAGAAAGTTGAGGCAAAGATCGTTCAGACCCGACCATATCTGAACAAGTAAATATATATACGTGGCAAAAGATATTCTGTATTGTACGCGTAGACTCTAAGAATGCACAAATATCTATAAGAATAATATTAAAAATTATTGACCACAACAGTAAGGAGGCAGTTCCGGTAGTCTCGGGTAATCTTAGGCGAATGCCGAACCACGAGAAACGCGGCAAAGGCGGAAACGACGAAGGATACGGGTCCAATGACGTTCTTGAATATGGAGACCGCATTGAGGAGGGACGGGGAAGGGGTCAGATCAAGCCATGTGAGGGGAGGCATGCTCACGGGTATCTAACGAAGAATAGCCACGCATGAATGGTTATTCCGGTGAAAGTCCCGGCAGCAGGTGATGCCCCCGTGTCGCAGGTGATTCGGTTGAGCGAATAGCGCCAAAGATTGGGAACGAGCCAAAAGGTCCCGAGATCAGCAGGATTCAGTATCAGGCTACGAAAGTGATGCAAGAGGGCGTGATGCACTAATTGCTAGTTAAAAGGATATCACGCAAATTTCGACAAGGAAATCGTCAAGAAAAGACAAGAAAAAAATGTATCAGGTTCAGAGCAGCTTTGGCTTGATAATGATAGAGTATCGGGCGGTTTGATTACCTCTTTTGGGCGTCCTGTGATATCGAAACATATAGAGGAATAAACTTTTGATTCAAAAATTCGTCTAACTCTCACAAGCTAACTCTAATAAACTTACACCATCCAGACATGTTGCCAAATAGATGCAAAAAATAGATGCACAGCAATGGGAGCGTCTGCCCTCCGGTTCGTCGGCACCATTTATTACTTACACCGCATAGGAAAGCGAAGTGAACGTACTATAATACATATGACAGAAGATCGACATCAAAACATTCCTTCAGTTACCGTTGGCCATGACTAGAAAGAGAGATAAACTGAACATATCAATGAATGGACACAAGAACCTTAGCTATTTGAGTCTCTGTGCCATTTTGATTACTAATAGTTCTGCAAAGCTGCAGAACAGTCAGATGGAGGCACATGAAGCATAGAAAAAAATCTAGAAAGCACTTTCCAGGTTACCTAAGGAGAGTCGTCGCCCCATCTCTCCGTCTCTCAGAAGCGAGCACTGTTGATCATGACGCCGTGCTGGCCAATTGTCCCTGCCCCAATTCGATGGCGCCGCGCAGCCGCGCGCACTCCTCGCGCACGCCGATGATCTTGTCGACCAGCGCGTCGATCGCCGCCTCTTCAAGGGCCGCCCGCTCGCGCCACTCCGACTCCGCTCTAAAGGCATCGTTCAAATGGTACGTCGGAACCGACGTAACCAACACACTTTCTGCTGTGAAAATTTGCGGAATTAAGGCACCTTCGAATTCAGCGACGTCGCTATTTGATCTATGTCTAAAGGGGCGAGATTAGCTGGCACAGGGTTATTTAAACAAAATGCTCGGTATGGAAAGAGTATAGACTAAGTAGGACCAAGTTTACTGACGGAACACTTGCTTCACTTATACAGCAGCACATCAAGAAGGCTAGGCTCGTTTCCTGATTCTCGATCCTTTGATACCCATTCATGAGCCCAAGATGTCGCTTAGAAGGTAAAATTTCCCTCACCTTTCCCGCTCTGCGTCTTCCCCATTTTCATCCACTCCATTGGCCCGATCTGTCAGGTAGACATCGCTGAAACAACCAATTGAAATCTCAAGAAGATTTTCAAATATAGCTTCTCATTTTCAACCCCCCCCCCTTTATAATAATGTACAAAGATGAACAGCTAATCATCCCCGTTGGGTGATCCTAGGCCTCTACAGTACTCCCCTCATGCGTGCCCTGTGCAGTCCCTGCAGTCTCCACATTAGCCGGCCGGCCTTCTCCAGCTCCTCCTCGATATCCGACCGTAGACTGCAGTTCACGGCCAGAAGCTGCTTCTCGTTGACCTGAACAGGCCAACCTCTCATAATCGTAGATTTAACTTCACGCAACCAACTGAGAGTGTCTGCCCAAAGAGTGAGGTGTGCATGCGAGTTCTTTTGGTCAACCGGGTTTCATTGCTTTTGATGACAAGACGCGTCGCGGTTATGCACGACGTTATCCCCCCACCGCACACCGCACAGTGTATTCTATAAATAAATAAACAAATAAAAATGTATGAAGCATAGGGCATCAAAGAACTCTCCTGCACACTGACCCTCTTCATCTTCCATTCTTGCACCTTTATTTGCAGTTGCACACTTGCCGTGATAAGCTAGTATACTATATGTTACAACTCTACAGAGTTGTAATGTAAATACCCACCAGGGCGGCCCTCTCCTCGACCCGTCTCCTCGTCTCCTCCTCGTCCACCACTGCTCCCGTCCCCGTTGTCTCCGCCCTTGCTCCCCTTCCCCGTCTCCTCTTGAGTGCCGTCTGCACCGACTGCGCCATCCACAGCCGCTCTTCTAGCGAATTGACGGGCAGACCGCTGTCGCGCTCCCTGGAGATCTGCGAAAGCATGTGGTTAAGACGGCGAAAGCCGGGAAAGCACCACTTCATCAAATCCGACATTTCATCTATCTTGATTAGCAAACAATTAGTGTTGAGCAAATGACCGATTTGATGGCATCGATGTTCCCAGAGAGCGGAACGGCAAGTTAGAGCTGGCATGACGAAATAACGACACACTAATCGTTTGTCTCCTGTCAAAATCGTCGTGTACTCTCTCATTATCGCAGTACCTTATTATGCAAATGAGCGACCAGCCGCTCCTGCACGAGCATCTCGTCCTGGATGAGCTTGACGTCCTCGCACGTCCACCGCTCCGCCTCCTCGACCGTCATCGGCCGGTGCAGTCTGCGAGGCAGAGAGATAGGCAATCTGGGACACCACCATTTCATCAAATCGGTCGTTTCATCAACATTAACTGTATGTAGATCATGGTTGAGGAAATGACCGATTTGACGTAATGGCCGTTTTCCGAGAATCGCTACCTCCTTAAGAAAGACCCATATCGCTCTTAGAGATATGGGTCTTCATTTAGTTTAACGTGCAACCGCCGCACACTTTCATGACTACTATCTACGCTTCACGTCGTTAACTTTAGCGAAGTCGTCGTGGAAACTCTAGCTGTAATCGGATGTAAAGCGAGTGAAGCGATTAATCGGACATCTTTACAGCGCTATGCTTTGTCTATCATTTTTGTCACGGATCCCAAGGATTTTTGGCTTCCCCTCTTGGCTTTCCGGACATCTGATCGTAGATGTGCATCAATCTTTCCCTCTCCTTCATCCTTTCTTCATCCCGCTTCTCACAAGAGTCGGCTAGTCACAAGCGTGCTGCCCTTTGTGAAAGGCCACCCTCGCATCGCAATAGCCCCCGCGTACTTCAAGGAAAGATAGAAATCACGAAGAAAGAGTGGGGCTCTCCCATTACCCCCAACCTCTCCTCCCCTACCCTCCTTCTTACTCCTTATTAGTCGTATGTCTAACCCACGACCACGCGTAATCGCCCATGATCTTCAAGCGCAGAGAGGAGGAGAGTGAGAGCATGCGAAAGAGAGTAGAGATGGGTTGAACAAGGAGAGGGAGAGGTAGAGGGGAGAGGAGTGGGAGGGGGAGGAATAGAGGGAGAGAGAAAGAGAGCGTCCCTCTCAGAGAGAGAGTGGTCAGCTCTCATTCATCCGCCGCCCTCTCTCCCCTTTTGCTCTTCCTTCCCTCTTCTTATGCCTTCGCGCCGATTCAAACCCTCTCCTGGTTCGTTTCAGCTAGCCTAGCCATGCTGCCCCCGGAGCGGCTGCTCTCCCAGCTCTGCCTGGTCGCTCTACTCACAGCCTCCGTTACCAGGTAATCATCAGGGGATCTTCAGTCCACCTCTACCTGGATCACTTGCCAGTCATCATCATAGAAGCCTCATCCGTATTATTTACGCAAGAAACGAGTTCTGGACGAATCTTCGATAAGATGACTAAGCGCCTGCTTGTTGCCATTGTGACCTTCTACCATATCACTGGTGTATATAGTTCGAGCGTTCAGCTCGTTAAACTGTCAACACCTTTACCTCTGAACTAGCTCCCGAATAGCATAAATACATACAGTACTCTGCATAGATGTCGATTTGACACAAGTCTGTACAGAGGCCGCATCGGCCGTTGTGCGATTCTTCTTCGCAGAACGAACCAAATGGCGTTATTCATCTCCCCTCCTCTCCTTCCCTCCTCTCGGACTGCCCCGCATGCGCTTCTTCCTCCCTCCTTCAAAGGGGGACAGCAGCGGGCGCGAAACGAGTTGCGAGATCTCTGTCTCTCTCTGTCTCTCCCCTCTCCCTCCCTCTATACCTCTATCCTTCCCAGAGGAAAGGAGGCTTCGCTCTGTGGGGCGGTAGTGCATTCATTTCACTCACTCGCTCTCTTTTACTCTCTTTGTCGGACAGACTTAAGAAGAGATAGATAGAGAGCGAACAACGATCGAGTCAGATACGAACGAGAGATCAGCGAAAGCGGGGGGGGGGGAGGCGAGCGAAGACGCAAAATGACCTTTTCGCCTCCGTCTTTCCCCCCACCCTTCCATCTCCCTTTATCGACTCGTCTGATCAGCGCGATCGACTATCAGTGTCTCCCTTCATCCGACGATTAGCACGCTATTTAGCTGCTTTTCACGGTTGCGGCCCACTATCAAGTGATATGAAGCTTAGGCGAAGCATCAAAAGATGCGAATCGGCGGCGACGATCACTCTTCCAAAGAACCAGTGATGAAGTGTGATCGCATCGCATACAAACGCCCGATACGCATTCGGTTCCTCATACCATCGTTCGAGCACAATGCTCTCGTGCGTATTCCATTGTCAACGGGGAATTGGCGTCCCGAGACTGTGAATGCACATTTACGAACTTCATGCAATCGGAATGGGAACTGGAAAACCAGTTATAGTGTGTGTATGCCGGCCTGTTTCCTTCTTGCGAATGGTGACGTTCGATCGGTGCGCGAACTGTGCACGAATCAGCTGATATGCTGACTCAGACTAAGAAGCTCGAAAGAGGCATCAATAGAACACTGCATAAGAAGAAGACTGTGTTGTCATTTCAGCGCTCCTCAGACGATCGAAGGATGCCCCGATCTGGACAGTGTCAATGAGATTGACGTTTCCTCCACCTCCCTCCAAGACCTCCTGCTGTGCTTCTGTCAGGTAAGCGGCTCAGCTCAGATCATTCCTGTTCCAAATGCGCGCTTCAACTTGGATTTGCAAGAGATCGAATTCCTCTCGCGTTATGAATCATCTGCGTTCTGTGCCCACTCTCTCCTTTTTCGCATCGTCGTAATTTCCTCTCAAGATCTTGTCTTGTTTGGCAGTGGCCGGTCGCTAGTTTTCTTCGCATAAGAAATGCGATAAGATGGCCGATAGGTGCGCCGTTAATTTCCTTTCATTATTAATGGCACCCGCCCGACCACCTCACTCAAAGCTCCGCGAAACTAGCAAGATAAAAAACGTAAAGGATGAAAACCACGAAATTCGCTCGCATTGTACCTTCAGGTAATCGGAAAGCAAACCGTGTCCGTTTCGTGTCTCTATGGATCAACCCCATCGCACCTGGAGCGAGCGGCACTGGCAGTGTCTAATGCCAACATGAGCGTCACCCAGGTATCGCGCATTCTAGTGCGTTGGCAAAAAAAGCAATTTGTTGCGGTAAATATAAACTTGAGAAGAGGCACTGAACAGTTACATAATCATGTTAGGGCATGCGTAAGTGGTAGTCATATTGGTAGTAGAAAGAGCATTTTCCGGTATCACTTTTATGGTTCTGTTTACAGCTATCGATACAACATATGGAGTTTCCGGAGAAGGGAATCGCGAATGAGTACTTTGCCACGCTTCTGCCCAAGCTTGCTCGTCTAGATATTCGAGAATGCGCGGAAGGCTCGGAGTTCAAAGTCGACTCTGGAGCATTCAAAGGACTGGAGGTACGCTTTCGTTCGTTTCATAAGTTTGCTTTATGTTAGCTTGTCGCGACAACTACATACTACGTAATGGAAAAAAATTCTATTAATTTTTTTCATCTAAATTTTGCGAAGAAAACTAGCATATTCGGTTCAGACTACACTCGAGAACGTTACCATACACAACTGTCGACTCAAGAATGTTCCCGAAGCACTCGAAGTTCTGCCTCTTCTCAGCTCACTCGTTCTATCGTCCAACGAAATTGAGAAGATCGAAAAGAGGAACTTTGCCGGGAAACTCAAGGTAGGGAAACTGATCGAATTCTTTTCTTTACTTTCACAAGTACAGGGCGCACTAGAAATAGGCCAGAAGAATAACATTCATTGAGAAAACGCCATGCAGTATACTAGATTTGGATACGCTAGCGAATAGACGAATTGCAGCTCAAGTATCTCGACCTGTCGGGCAACCTCATAACGGAGATCGAGCCCGAGTCCTTCGAACCTCTCGGAAACCTCGAGTCTCTGCTGATCGGCGAACACAACTACATCAACGATACGATGCTCGAAGAGATCAGTCGCCTATCCTCACTGCAGGTTGGCTGAGGGCAACTAAGGCTAACCTAATTTATCTTATCATCGGTTTTATCGCGAACGAATCTCATATCTTTAGCACGACAGACCTGTCGAATATGAAAAAAGAGTTGATAGGACGAGATACTGCCCAGGCCATATGGTCGCATGATGATTAGAAAAAGAGCGATGAGAACACAGCTGGGTATCGGGAATAAGCCATAAATCCAATGCCATTACAGTCTTTAGATGATAACATCTTTTTTGCAGAATCTCGATCTATCGAAAAGCGACGGAATCTTCTCACCACCTGAAGAGCTGTTCGGCCATCTTCCACTACTGACCACCCTCAAACTTGGTGGATGCTCCCTCTCTTCGATTGAGCCGGGTGCATTCGCGCCACTTGGACAACTTGAACAGGTGAGTAATTACGTTACTTTTTTTAAATAGTTATGCTTTGCACATAGTGTGTTACTTGTAATAGCCTCCGTGTCCAAGATATAATACTGCTGGTCTTGGCAATGCATATCTATTCTTACAGCTCGATCTTCGCGTCAACCTCATCGAAAACATATCCGCACTGGCCTTTGATGGACTTACGAATCTCAAGCGTCTCTCGCTTGCCGGAAACTATATAAGACAAGTAGGTTATTCATTACTTTGGGCTATGTAAAAAGTACTTCCACAATCTTTCAACAGCGATAAGTGATCGAAGACAGAGAAGACATTCGTTCAGATCGAAACCGATAACTGGGCGGGTCTCGGAATGCTCGAGGACCTGGACCTCGGCTGGAACGAGCTGAAGACCATCGACGCCGACGCCTTCGCTTCTGTTGAGACAACGCTGACCAGGCTCGATCTACGGCACAACCCGCTCAAGGAGGTTTGCCTATGAGCTATTATTGACTACTTTGTCAGGACTCTCCTCATACCGCTTCGCTCTCTGCGTAGGAATGAAACGTCTGGCGGCGCATGTTTGTCAAGCATAGCGTAATAATTGAAGTTCATTGGGCTAACTCGCAAAGGCATACAGAAATACTGAATTTTAGCTTCCCGCCAACTTGAATCTTCCCGAACTCAAGACTCTCATTCTGACTGAAACGGGCCTCACTGCACTCGACGAACAGGGACTGAAGGGCTTTCCCAAGCTTGAGGTAAGATTCACGTTTATTTTTTCTTCGCATAAATATGCACTCTCCGATACGATACTACTAAGAAATTTTTTTTACATTTAAAAAATCGTATCTTTCAGAATCTGGAACTCCAACGCACAAACATCACGAGCCTCGCTCCAACAGTCTTCGCCAACCAGAAGGATTCGCTCAAGCACCTTCACCTGATCGGCAATAAGCTACGCACCTTCGCCGTGCCCCTGTCCTCGCTTCCGGCTCTCGAGGAACTCTCACTGTCCGACAACCCCTTTCTGTGCGACGACCAGCTTGCGACATGTAAGACACCCTACTCCTTATCTCAAAGATACAGCCGCTCTGCCTCGAATCTTGTTTCGCTTCTTCTTCGCAAACACAATCAGCGCATCACGAAGCACGAAATTCTTCAAAGTCTATGCCTCTTGAGGCATTCTCGTCCTGCGCCGATCTGATTACTGTCCTATGCGATTACTCTTCTCCTTCTTCTCCTCTCATCCCTCTCTTCGCTCAGTTATCGCCGACGTCAACTCCGCGTATCAGCGAGCGGCGACCGAAGGACGCGCCTTCTCCGTTCCGAACACGAACGAAACGCTGTGCGCGCGGCCGTGGAAGCTCAAGGGAACGGTAGGCCTGCTCACAGTGTTCTAAATGTTACGCGAACGAGCCAAAATGCTTAGGATACGGTGTTTTTCGTGCGAGAGTTCCTACCGAAATCATGGTTATTCTTCGGCACCTCGTTCGCTTAACACTGCTGTCAGAACACTGTGTGCTAATCTCTGTGTTCTTTCCGTACTTCAAATACCCCCCCCCCCAACGACAGCACGTTATTTATACGCGTATTCGATAAAGATAAAGTTAAATATTGATATTCAGAGTGTTCTCGGTCTGAAGCCGGAAGAGCTGGAGAAGTACGACGAGAGCGTGGACACGACTACCGCCGAGCCCACGTCGACTACCGAACAGCAGACCACCGAGGAGGAGACCACCCATCCCATCATGCCGTTTACACTCGTAAGCATTACCAGCTTACGGTTCTGGCGAATGGCATACTTGTACCGACTCCTAAGTCCTATGAAAAGGGCTGTGGCTAACAATATCCACTCATGATACGCCTAAGACTTATTCTTGCAGCCCTCTCTCTTGGCGGGTGAGGAGAGCAACGAAACGGCCATCTTCTTCAAGGATGAGAAGGAGCGGCCGGTCTACGACCTGTCCAAGACTGATACGACGCATCACCAGGCTCCAGAGAGCAAGGTTAGCTCATCATAATGCGGAATCATGTCGCTGATCATCACGCTTACATAATTCTGCCAGTGGAATTCAAGAAACTCCTATCAAGTTCAGTCCATACGTGGGCAGCCTTCCCCGCTATATATATTTTTTAAAACGGGCCTACCAGTGTACGAAATCAGGCCTACCAATTGAAAGTTTATTGAAAATATAGGCATACCAAAGCAAAATGCCGAAGAAACTTTGGCCTACCACCCATACTTCTGGGTCGGAGCCCCCACGTATGGTTCAGTCATCGTCCGTTCTCATCACGATGCTCGTACTGGCGCTCGTCTCGCTGATCGCCGTTGTAGCTGTTATGCTCTTCATTCGGGTAAGCATCCTTTAATTACTGTTTATCAATAATATCAGCTGAAGTTTTTCTGCAATGACGTGTCCCATTGCAGAAAAACCGTTCCTCAATCTCGCCGGACCACCCGCAACAGCAGAAGAAGAAGCCTTCCGATGGCATGGTGGAGATCGAGCTCGAGGGATCGTCGTCCGGGGACCGGCACAGAGTATAACCATCCCCCGGCCAATACGTACACAGGTAGACAGGTGAACGATAGCGAAAACCGCATCCTGACGCCTATTTCCTCTAATCCTACCTCTCATATGTGGAATTTTAGGCAGACTTCAGTAGAAGTCCCTCCATAACATTTGCGATGAAATTCTTAGCCCAGTTGCTCCCTGTTCTTCCTACTCACTTTTGTACAATTGTTATGGTTGCGAGTCTTATGTGGAAGCTTGTACTTGTTGCACACGAATTTAGCGCTTAATATTTTGACACTAAAGCAAAAATGTAGATTTGCAAATGTTGCGTGAGACTTTTGCAAGGTCAAAGCCCGCATTTTACTGCCGATCTCAGCCCATTCTATAGACACACTCCACCAAGAATCGTCGATTGCCAGCCAAAGCGGGATGCAGCTCATCTTGCGCATTCCTAGCCGTAAACAATCTTGCCTTTAGCCCCTCGGTTACTATGCACTCATTCCCGTTTATACAAGCGCTCAAAAGATTACCAGCGCAAGAAGTTCGAAACGTTATTGCTTTTTCGCTTGCCGTGTGCATACGTTGTTAATATTATTTTGCTTTTATTGCTTACTTTGTAGCTTTCTCAGTTTGCCATACCGACAGAATGCGAGATAAACGATTATCCCGATTGACGCATTTCAAGGTATGCACATACATGTGGCATGCTACAGTTTAAAAAAACTGTAACGCAAGTTCTTTAGGGCATCTTTTCCCTCTCTTTTTTCTTTTTTCATAATCCGTCGGCGTCACTGGCGCACAGTTCGCTCGTAACTGAGCATTTCGAGAACTGGTGGTGCCTTTGACACACACGAGCACACGCCTCGCCTTGGCCGGTTCTGTCCGCCCTCTTTAATGACGGATCCCGCTTCGGCACCCATGCAACAATGGAGCAGAGGGAGGATGCGATGATTTAGGAAGAAGCGGAATTACACAGTCCTTACTGTCCTTCCTGTGCTCAAGAGCGCAAAAAGTAATAGTAAGCTGTATTCCGAATTTTTCAATATGAAAAAATCATTTTAAAAAAAAACTCACCGCTTGAACGGAACATCGTCGAAGATGAAGCAGGCCTGAACGTACCACTTGCTTTTAACACACAAACGTAGTCTCCGGCCATTACAATATTATTGTAGAATAAACCGATCCGTCAGTTTTCTTCGTTCCAAAATGAGTCTAATTCTCTCACTTTTCACACTCTCCCGCCTTATATTCGAAATGATTTTCCAACGGATCTTTTTAATCCACTATAGTTGATTATCATCTTTTCCAGTTTCGCCTCTCACCTCACTGGAGCGCTCCCTCAGCCATCGGTTGGAGGCATTGACCAGGAACAGAACGACCGCCGGGCCGGACATGTCCATTACCGTCTGCAGCAGGAGGCCCAGACCGGCGACGCCCATCTTGTTGCAGTGCTCCTGGAAACCTTACTATATGCTACATTTACAGGAGCTGTTGAAACAACGGCGCACGAAAAGAACCCAAAAAAGAAAGCCATAGAGAAGGCAAACTCACCATCGCGATGACGTTCTGCGCATGGATGAAGACGTAGGCGAGGAGGTGGCGCAGGCTACGCGGGACAAGGTGGAGGGCGTCTCTGAACGGTCCGCTGCAACTGCATGAGGGCAGGCAAAAGTGTTGCAACGATCGCTCAGCCAACATATGTAGGTCGGCATTGTACCTAACTAACTGGTTGGAAACCCAAGCATAAAACGCGCTTTGCGCACGTCTTCCTGATACATCTCAACGTCTCTGTCTCGCAAAAGACACCCTGGTCTCTGGTATCTCCCGATGGTTGCTACCTCACTCGCCGTGCCGCGCCGCACGTGCACCCGTTCTGCCATTCGCACCGGCAGCCGTCCGCGTATTCGACCACGTTCGGCGGAAGAAGAGGGCGGGGAAGGTGGCGGATGTACCGCTGCAAGGGCGGTAAATCGTCACGGGAGATAGTAGCATCCAGACTAAACGCGGTTGAATCGTTCGTTAACTACTACTTATCATAGAAGATCTTGAACATTGAAAGCACGCCAAGTACGAGCGCTTTGAGCATCCATTCCGTAGCAACCTTGAGAATGCCCGCCGCCTCATGGGCGTCGTTGAAGACGAGCGGCTCCACGCGGTCCATGGCCTTCTCGAGAATCTCCAATCGAGAAACGGGTGATGAGACGCGGTAGATTCCCTCCATCGTCAAGCCTATAACGATCAAGTGATCAGTCACTTCCATAGGAAGGATAATTTTCCACATTCGCTTGTGAATCGACCCCCCTTCGCATGTGAATCAGCACTTATGGCTGTGAACGGGAATAGCTGCATTTCAGATAGTATTCACCATATGTCAAGTTACGGAGATCAATATATTTTCCAAACTCGACGTGGAGTTTCCTCGCAATGACCCAAACTTTCACACAATGCGATACCACCACTGCGATTGCCGTTCCTCCCTTCCCGCCCTTTTATCCGCCATATCATGTTTGCCCACGTCTGCTTTTAGTGTATTTGCACAATTCGCAATGGCCATCTCTTCTCGCGCTATTTCCATTCTCTACCCCTCACGCGATATACTGCGATGTTAATTTTCGCTTCGCCAGCATCAATCGATCATTATCTTGTTTGCTGAACTTGGAATATTGCACATTAAGGTAAACCCATTTACTTCGATCTTTCTCATCCTTCGAAAGATCATTTCCTCCCCTTCACTCGATCACTCGTCACTCGCGGCGTGCGGTCGCCTCATTCGGATTCTCCTCACAACTCCCTTCCTTTCACCTCTAAGTGCTGAGACGATGTCGGACCTAATGGATGCGATTCTGACGGATGTCGCCCGTGCGGTAAGTATTACCAAATTCTTCGACCAACGAATCATAGAACGAATATATGCAAATCAGTTAGCTTGGAGCTGTCGAGACAGCATTTTTGAGTACGCTGCGCCGCTTTCATCATGATAATAAGCATAACTATAGTGGAGTAAACCGGTCCGTCCGTTACTTTGATTCCAAAATGAGTCTAATTCTCTCACTTTCGCACACTCTCTCGCCCGATATTCGGAATGATTTTCCGACGGATCTTTTTAATCCACTATACCAAGAGGTCGGGATTTGGCACCTGGCCATCCCTTCAGAGTCCTTTATTCACAGGGACACGCAGCGACCGACACCCACCACGAGCCGGCCCACGAGGACCACAACCACGAGGAGTCTCTGGTTGACCAACTTCTGCTCGGAGCCCAAAACTCAACTCGCACAGCTCTCGTAAGCCTGATTCTGTGTAACTCCGGGAGGAATCATGCAAACTCCAGAATGGATTGCGCAAAACGAATATGATAATTTGATCAGAAAAGGAACAGAGCGATAAAGAATGAAGCAAATAGAGTCGTTTTTCACACTCTACTCCAGAATAGCATTTGTGGTTCAGCCTATCAACAGCGTGCTGACCAGCATACGGGCAGAGCTGCCGAAGACCCGCGAGGAGCTGATTCGCGCCCGGGAAAAGGTCTGATAACCTGCTATTTTTGGTTAACTCCTCTGCCCGGACTCAGCAATCGCAGAAAGACATTTCGTGGTAGTTCCAACAGTTCTGCCATGCCTGCGATAAGTCCCAATGATATCCTGATTGGGGGGCGGGAAAGGAAGCGGTAAACGTCTTCCTTTCATTCTTTACCTACACCGAGCATAGAATGGAAGAAGGAAATGAAAGGAAGACTACGTTTACCGCGCTTCCTTTTCCAACGCTAATCCTGGCCCTTCAGCTGACCAGCATCGCCATCGGCCTCGTGGGTGTCAGTCTCTTCTTCGGCGGAACGGGCGGCGCCTTCCTTGCGCTGCTCGTGGGAGTAGGATACCCAGCGTACGCCTCGGTCCGGGTAGGTGCAGCTCTCTGTAGACTGTAGATCAGAGTGCATCTATCGAATGAGATAAAGCGAACAGGCTCACCGAGAGCGCATAAGAATGAGATATGGAGAGGGGGAACTGAAATGTATTCGATGGTCGCACTCTACTGTAGATTGCACGACAAGATCATTCCATCGTGGTGTCATACTCTTTCCTACACTGAACGAAAATTCACCACAAATATCACCACGAAATGCACTTCGGGAATAAATTCCCCAGCCCGCTAGGGAATAATTCCCCAAAAAGACTAAATTTCCCCAGCCGGCTGGTGAATTATTCCCGAAGTGCAAATCGTGGGGAAATATTCCCCACAAATTTCTGTGTGTATCGACAACGACGCTTGCAGGCCATACGCTCTGAGACGAAGGAAGACGACGTGGACTGGCTCAAGTACGTTGTACTGTACTGCAGTCGGAACACAATATTCTGACAGCAGTGTACATGTTAAGCGAACGAGATGTCGAAAATTAACCCTGATGTCGGTAGGAACTCTCGCATGGAAACATTTAACCCAAACATTATGGCTCGTTCGCTTAACATTTAGAACATTGTGGGAACTGAACTTGATGAAAATGGCATGATTCATCACACCACCTGGCCTTGTACACTTGAAAGCACAATCAAGTCGTCGATATTGTTGGCGAAAAAGTTCCGTCAGTAAACTCATTCCTACTTTGTCTGCACTCTCTTCATACCGCTTCGCTCTCTGCTCGGAAATAGGAATGAGGACAACTGACGGAACATATTCCTCAACCATAACTCCCTCCCATATGCAGGTACTGGGCGGTGTACGGGTGCTTCTCACTGGTCGACTTCTGGTCCGACTACATTCTCTCCTTCTTCCCGCTCTACTACCTCGCCAAGTGCTGCTTCTTCCTCTACCTCTACGTGCCCTACGTACGTTGCGAATGTTGCGTGATCTTTCTTATCTGATTATTCTGATAGCATAGATCCACTATCTAATTGTAAGGTTGATTACAATTTTCCATCAGTCTTTCCTATTCCCGACGAGAAAGCGAAGCGGTATGGAGAGAGTGCAGGGAAAGTAGGAACGACTGACGGAATATTCTTCTCACCTATACAGTCCTTTACCACGTGCCACGACCGCCTTCAGACGCGCGGGGCGCAGTACATCTTCGAGCAGCACGTCAATCCGGGCGTCTACAGACTGGAGAACCACCTTGTCGAGGTAGACTTCCAGGGTCTACTCACCAGATACATTACTACCGTCGAAAACACCACCTCGAGGACCTCCTCGGCTCCCGAGTTAGCACACAAATCCTCGACCGAACGAGACAATCCATGACGATCATCATTTGCATATTACCACTCTAACTATAATAATCGTGCTCATTGCTGATAAACGATACGGTGGAGGTATTCGACTTCACGATTAGTCTCGGTACACGTGTTTGACGTTGATACGTCTTTATTAATAATCCACATACTCTTGTTTTTGGATTCATTTGGGGAAGCGTACGACGATAGGCATAGTCGTATGTTATAATGCTTGCGCAGTTTACACCCATCCTCCTCATCCTTCCCCATCCCCCCCGCTTCCGCTTTCAGACCGTCACCACCTCGCTCCGCTCCGTCCGCGCTCCGCGTGCCGCTTCTCAAGCGGCATCTGCTCCGGCTCCGCCTCCGCCCTCCGCCTCCTCACCGCCCGCCGCGACCAAGCGTACGCTCCGCACCTTTGGCCCCACTCGAATTTCCAGCCCGCAAAGGCAGACGAGTCCTCTTTAGTCCTCCCAAAATCGATGAAAATTCACGAAAGTTTGTAAATATCACGAGATTTTCACCGCCCACTAAAGAGGACTCGCTTGCAGGCCGCGGCTCTCCTGCACTCGCGTCCTCTCCTCTGCCCTCCCTTCTCCTGTCCCCTCCCTCCCCTCCCTCGCCCCTCCTCCTCGCCTCCCTTCCCCTTTACAGTGCAACCAAACGGTGCCGCGACCGCTCCGCGTGGCGCAAGCGGCGCCGCTTCGAACGTGGCGACGCGGGAGCGGGTAACGTATTGGGGGGAATGAGGGAAATTTTTTTAAAAAAAATACTATGCACAGCCAAAAAAAATTAATGTAGGCTTTACATATTATTACACTACACGCGCATGCGTATTCCAATCAGGACTCTTTCCGGCACTGACATGAGATTGTGCAGGGCCCCGATTGAAGCGCCTAGGACGAGGTATCTCCAATAATGCACATTTCCAGATAGCCCGTAAGGCGCACGAGCTGTATGCCCGAGCAGCGGCCGTTTTCGATTGACTGCCTGCCCCCTCAGGCGATACCGTATCCAGCACTATTGCCCTCGTCCCCCAACCCCCTCCCCCTCCCCCTTCCCCCGGCCTTTATTCCC
>LS906148.1:168934-184205 GCA_900490955.1 Micoletzkya japonica | reverse complement strand
CTCTCCCTCCTCTCGTCCCTCCACCGCATCAGTTCGCCCTCCTTCTCGTCCAGCCTCCTCTGCCACTGTGCCCGCTCCTTCTCCAGCTCCGCCCGAAGGACCTCCACCTCCGACCTGCAAGCATCGCGCGTGTTAGGAGCGCGGCTAATAGAGGCTTAAAATCGGTTACTCTTCGACGATATGTTTCGTTGTTTTTTTTGGTGGCCACACGCGTCGCGATTATGAAGTGATGGTTGAAACATAAGCATCAAAAGTAACCGATTTTAAACCTCTAGTGGCTAAACGAACTGATCAGTAAACCAAATGTAGAATAATATTGCATTGCATTATCACTTCGCGATGAGTGTAATGAACATGAGGAAAAAAAGCAACGCTCCATCCCCTTAAGGGCGTCAAAATAAAGCACAGATAATAAAAGAACAAGCCGAATGCTCATCTCACAATATTTCTAAATGTTAAGCTAACGAGCCAAAATGTTTAGCATACAATGTTTTTTTTTCTTTCGTGCGACTCGACTTCCTACCGAAATACGGGCGGTTTTTTGGGCATCTCGTTCGCTAAAACATTTGCACCGCTGTCAGAACACTGTGATTTCTACCGTATACCTGGCGCAGTCCGCCCGTTCCCTGAGTATCCCGTGGTTCATCTGCCACGAGTCTCGCTCCTCTTCCACGCGCTTCTTCAGCTCGGCAAGAGCGTGTCTGCAAACGATCGTGAAATGAATGGCTGGACATGAATATCCCGAAATACTTAGGGTACTAGCAAGCGGCAGTAAAACTTGTTTAGATTAGACCGTACACGGGCTCAGGGAAACCGTGCCGTCCATCTCCATCTGTACTCTACCGTACACCCCACACACCTTCTCCCCTACCGTACCCCTACCGTATACCTGGCCTCTCTGGCGGCACTCTCCGCCTCATCCGCCTCCGCCCGCATGTTGTACACGTGGACCTGCGCCGATTCCAGGTCCGACCGGGCCAGGTCACTGAAGACGGAGAAATATTAATAATAATAATACTTTATCATGCAATATACAAAGAAAAATATGTGAGGAGGAAATGGAAATGAAAATAAGGATTGCACAATGTAATACATATTATGCAAATTAATTGATATGCTATGGGAAGCACGTATTCCATCCAATCATCATCTTTCATTTAAAAAAAAAAGAAAAAAAAGCAACTACTGTACCGAAAATCGTCATCTGACCCGAAGGATGACATAACAATACGGTAGTTCTAGCTAGCAACATAGCTAACTAGTTAGCTATGTGCGGGTACATTTTTGCGACGTGTTTGACGAATACTCACCGCTCCAGCTTGAGCTCCTCCAGCTGGGCCAGCAGAATGTTGTTCGACTTCTCCTCGCCTCCGCTCTGCAAAGCGAAATTTGCATATTCAAAAACTGGCAGTTTATGTGGCAGGAACTGGCGGTATACTCAACTATCAGTTTACTGGCCATTTGCATACAGCATACCTAACCTACAACAAAACTACTAGCCAACATAATCTCTTTTTTTTTCAAATCATCATAATTCGGCGGGATACTCTGACTTCGGCCTTGAGGCTGTCGATCAGCTTCTCCTTCGTCACGAGAATCTTCTGCGCCTTCGTCTTGTACTCGTCGAACTCCTTCTTATTCTCCGTCAGATTGAACTTGGCCAGTCGCAACTTTAAACGCAAATTATTAGACAATTAATTTTGGGAAAAGTAACTGAAAATAAATAGGAAAGAACGACCCAACAAATGCGTCATTTCAACATAATTGTAGGCTCATCATGATCTGAGATGAAATGACGGAGCTGATGATTTGGGGTCGTCTTGCAGAACGATAAATGCCCCCCCTCCCCGTGTACATACCTGATCGTTAACCGCACTCAACTGTTCCTCCAGACTCATCACCCGTTTCTTCATGTTCGAGAGGTCACTCTGAAGACAACATATCCATCCAAACTCCTTCACCGAACTCACTCACTCAATCACTCTCTCTAAAATCTAACACACGACCGTTCATTTGTAGGAGATGTAGGTCATGAACGTACGAGTAACAATAAGCCAGCTTCAACCCGTCTCGCTGTGTTCTGTCCAACTTACCAACAGTGTGTTCCTCTCCTTGGCCAGGGACTCATGGGAGGCGTTCTCCTTCTTCTCCTCCACCTTCTCCGTCGATTTCTTCGCCTTCGCCCGCTCCTCCTCCACTCGCCTTTCGAGATCCTGTAAATACCTTATCTTGATTTATTCACTTATTCAATCGTTCAATCTAGTTGATCTTCTCTTATGGCACTTCATTGTTGTTGAAATTTCTAAAATGGTAGAATAATTTCGAAAAAGCTTCGGCGCCCTACCGCAGTGCGGGCCTTGAGCACGGCAATCTGCGAGTCCTTGGCCGAGAGCTGAGAACGAAGCGTATTCAGGAGCACGAGATCCGCCGCTTCTGCAAGCAGCAAAACTTCTACTTTTTCTTAAAATATGCAAAATGCAAGGGTCCATATCAAGCAATCAACTTAATGGCAGTATATTGTTGCCATTATTACTGCAGTAATTATTAGGGTTTGAAAGCCAAACCTTTTAATCGCATTATCAGACCGAGAACGTGATGAGGAGAATGAAAGAATGAAGAGAATCAGACGATAAATACGCTAATCGGGCTTGGTTTCCAAGCCCTAGTAATAATCATGCTTGCCTGTGACGGAGTGCGTGCTGCACGCGCTCCGTCCCGTCTCCATCTCATCTGCGTCGGGATCATTCAGGAACGAGATGAGGTTGGCGTCGCGCTGCTCGGGAAGGACGGACGTGGACGGGGCGTACCTTTAATATACGGATAGATAGATAGATATTTATCCGTGTTATAGGGCACGGGGATAGGGAAAGACGATACGGAGGGGGGGGGGGGGGTAGGCGGATGTTGCGTAGTTTGGCCTAGACTACTACAGTATACAGCAGCGTATACTGCTTGGCGCCTTTCGAAATTTTAGCATTGATAAACATTATCCGAAGGCTACCTCATTCTTAAACGCGCAACTGCTTTAATAGAACGGGAAAGCCGAACAAAATACTCAAATTGTAAATATTTATTTCAGAACGCTCAAAAAACCTTACCCCGCAGTGGGCTGCTTCATTCGCTGAGGCTTGACAAAGTCCGAGTGAGCATGCGAGGGCTCGGCACGGCCAACCTTTATTAAAAAGGAAAATAGATAAAATAAAAATTAAAAAGAAAAAAGTAGGTAAGGAAATCGTTCTTGCGAAAGCGATCATCCAGCACACTATGACTCATCGTTAGAACGGCTCTTCTTAGGTAAAATTGAGCCTTATGAAAACCAATAAATGACTTTAAAACAAGCTTACCTCTTCAGTAATGGTCAGACTGGTGTGATCGGGTCGGTTGAGGCTCGCGGTCGAGGCGGACTTCTTCTGCTTTACCTCTCGTATGGCCTGGCCCGTATTTTGGTCCATCTTGACCAACATTTCCTCCGCTTTCCCCGCAAGATCCGTGACCTTGCTGAGCCACGACATCTCCCCACTGGAAATATACACAATCATAAGCAGTATTAACGAAAATAAAAACGAATAAATGAAGTCATTATGCGGGTTCGCGAAATTACGTCGGTTAAAAGGGAGTTTTCCCGGATTTGGTGGCAATAGATGCCTTCACAAATGGTGTCAGTGTGATAGTTTGCAGCATTTAGAAGTGGAAAAGTGCAAAAAAAAAGAAGAAATACGAAGAGAAATGAGCGAGTGAGTGTCGAGTGAGTGTGCGCGAAGAGAAAACACGTTGTTACCGTATGCCGAGTTTAATTCGGTCAGCCAGCGCACGGTGTGTCAGACTCCACCGTACAACCTACAGTAACCAATATTTTATTTTATGCTCACTACTATTTTCTATTCACACCTAGCGTACTATCTATTTTCATGTTTTTTTAATATTAACTTTCTCGATAAGCTTCTCAGGGACGTGCTTTTCCCGCAGATAAATTCAAGGCAAAAGCTCGAGAACGCTTAAATTGTCTCTGTTCATATGCCCTGGGGAGGTTCTTCTTCAATCCATCTGGAAGGGGCGCGAGGGTCTAAAGAGTAAGGCGCGTGATGCTCCCCTTCCCTTCTATTCCCTCTGCCCGCCCTTCTTTCTCTCCATCTTCGTTCCCTCCGGAGGCCGCGTCTCCCTTCCAACAACAACAACTCTTTCCCTCGATCCCCAGACTGTTCTTTTATGCGTTCGTGAGTAGAGCTCTGGCTCTGGAATTCTCCCACAACAAGTCTGCCAGCGATTTCTAGTTCACTGACGGTGAGCGAAAACTCCCAAATATTTCCCGACACTGAGAAAGGTTCCGTAACTTTCTTGGAATTATTCCGGACCTGACGATACAAATAAAATTCCACAAAAGATTGCGGAATAATGTGTAAAGAGTTTAGGAATGTACTGAAGATGAATAATTAGCGGATTATTCGAAAAAGTTACGGGAAAAAGTCTTTCAGTGTACGAAATGCATCTAGTGATTACATTTCTCAGCCCACCCCCGAGCGAATTTACTGCTTTTTCACTAAGTGTATGGAGTGAAAATATATTTTATGCAGTTTTTCTCAGTGTGCTTGTATTGATATCCAAGAAAAGGAAAATGTTCCGTCAATTGTCTCATTTCTATTTACGGTGAGAGCGCGAATGAAGAGAGTACTGACGAAGTAGGAATGAGTTTAGTGGCGTAATTTTTTTCGTCAAATTTCATATCACTGGTATCCAGGAAAAAACGAGCGACTGGTAAGTTCGTTTTAAGTTTTGTCTCAGTGATTCTGAGTCGAACTCACAAATTCCAATATCCAAGTGTCCTGATGTGTTTTGAACCTGGCGCAACGATGACATGACCAACACAACCTATATACAAAAATTAAAAGTAAAGCACTTGTTCACATTTTGTCCTCCGATTTCCGCTCCTTACCAGTCCGTTTCCCACATCCTGTCTGCTCCACGCTTCCTTATCCAATCCATCCATTTTCCCTCCTCCTCTAACTGTAACCCTATCCTCCCCTCTTCTTCAATTCTTGCTCCCCTCCCATTCCATACCTACATACATTCGTTCCTCTCTTCGTTCCCTTTCCCTCGAGTTCTCATCAAATTCGCTCCTAATTCCAATTGACTTCCACCCGCGTGACTTCTCGTTTCAATTGGGCCTCTCCCCTTCTTCATTTCGACGTTGACCATTGGTATCGCGCTTTCCCAATGAAATGATAAATAAAAGCAAACCAGTCGCGATCAAAAGCACAGAAAAGAATTCACAGCGAATATTCCCCATAAACATTATTTACTTCAGTAATATTATAGATAGTCTTGTCACCAATGTATTCACTTTTCATATATGTTTTTGCAAGTTCAGTTGAAAGCATCTTCTGATCTATCTATATATATATATATCTATCATTCTGTCTATCATTCTGATCTATAAAATTTAGTTTTTCCCAATCCTTTATGTCTGAAACCGTCCACTAAACGGTTTGATCAAGTCTCAGGCCAAACATTGGCTGGAACAACACACTCAGCGAAATTTCACTAGCCCGCTAGGGAATAATTCCCTAGCACACGCTACCTACGCGAAAATTCCCTAACAATTGAGCCTCCCCCTGCGGTTTTTGGTGAATTATTCCCTAGCCCGCTAATGAATTTTCGCGGTGGTAGCGTGTGCTAGTGAAATTTCGTTCTGTGCATTTCGTGGAGTCCAAGAGTTCCGTAGACCGTCATCCCTCTCTCAACTCACGTAGTCTCATCCTCCTCTTGGTTGTCAACCCGTTTTATCTTCCCACTATCAGCTCGTAACGTTCTCCAACCACGTGCTCGATAAATCGAGAGGAGACAGAGGGAGAGGGACGGAAGAAAGAGAGAGAGAAAGAATAATAGAGGAAGCGTGCCTTATCGGCCCAACCTGACCCCACTCCACCACCCTGATAAGCTAGTGGTGCCTTTCCAGTCACGCTAGGCGCAATCAGCCGTTTCGGAGAGCAAACAACATACCACACTATCCCAGATCGCGTTCAGGTTACTGTATAGACAGTATTCGAAAGTAGATATGTTATATTTCAATGCTGACGCCAAGTTACCAGCTATACGCCTTTATCATGACTATAAAGTGGTGTCCAAAGGAGGGATGTTTGATAGAGATAGGAAAGGGTCAGGGACTTTGAATCTTCAAAACCCACTCAGTCCGAGGTGACGATGAATCTTGAGTCGTCTCTTGATCGCCTCGATTGTAATGAAGCCAAATAAACCATACAACCACATGAACGAATGTTCAAGTCAAGTTTCATACATTTGTGGGCTACCAGTTAACGGGTATACAAAGAGTTTATAGTTCCCGCTCATATAGAGCTTTCCTTATTACTCGTTCATCCCCCTTACCGCCTAAACTCCAAAGTCCACTCTCCAGCCTTGCTCCATCCCTTCCTTCGCCTGCAACTCTTCTCCCCCATATCCCCCCTCGACACACCTCCTGTCACTCCCTATCACAAGTCCTCTCTCATTGATTCTCCGATTCCTCTCTTCATTTCGCCGATTTTCGCCCCCTGTCGTACTTTATGCTGCCATTCTGCGAATCCTTGAGTAGAGCGCTCGGTAGGCGACCCAAGATCAAACCACGCATCGTGGTCACCATCCGTATAACTTCGTGATTTATACTTTGTATTGAAACACTCTTTGATTTCCCAATTTCGGTGATTTGTCGTACTCCTCTTGGCAACATTTCGCAACTCCGAAGCCCTACTTTATCGTGTATGTTATAGGCAAACGCAATGACAGATAAAATGGAACAGACTATAACGTTCCAATACGTCACAGACCGTAGATAGATCTTGTAAGGGGATCCCCGCTTACCTTTTCATAGAGTTCGGCCATATTAACCGCCAACTTCTAGGCGCTGTTCTCTGTTGTCGTTTCATCGTAACTATGTACCCTCTCAGTCATCCTCCATCACTCAGAGTTCGCTCATTGTCTCTGCTTTCTTCCGGATCCAAGGTTCCACCTCACAGCTCCGAGAGCTTGGATGAGTCCTAATGTGTTATAAGAGCACAATATTTTGTATGCATCATGCACTCTCATCGAGATACATGACGCCAGCACAACGGCTGCATCGGTAAATCCTTCCGAATGTTAGAGTCTATAGCGAGCGATTTAGATACACCCAGCGAAATTTCACCACCAAACAGCACCTAGTGAATCATGCACCACACAAATTTCGCCAGTCCGCTGGTGAATTGTGCTTCATTTACCAGCGGGCTGGTGAAATTTATGTGGTGAATGATTCACTAGGTGCTGTCTGGTGGTGAGATTTCGCTCACAAGTGTAGACGAATAGCAATCAAAACAATATCTTCTGTACTTTATGCATACAGAGAAAGATGACATGGCAGACCTCAATCAAAGGACAGGCTAGATTATGCTCGTCAAAAGGTTATCGTTCAAAAGAACTATTGAACCCTGTAATACCATAGCTATGACATCGGGACTTCGTTTTTTTAAGGCAGAAATTGGAATCCTACCGACTTCGCTTTTCATTTTGTATCTACCTTAGAACTTATACATCAGCCCCACTCCTCCCGTGCATTGCTCATGATAAGTACTCTCATATCTGTTGACCCTCCCGGTTCCTTCCCGTCTCGCCTCCTCAACGCAAACCACCGCTCTTTTCCGAGTGGCTCGTTCTTTGGGGGTGGAACACTGTCAGGATGAGGGCTTTTGCGTAGGAAAGTGAGGTATTTGAGAGGTACCCGGGAAGAGTAGGGGATATATTGCGAGGGAGAGCAAAGGGAAAGGGAGGAGGGAAAGCTTCTGTTTGACTCTCTAGCCGCCTCTCTGGTTCACATGTAACGCATGTGCCTAGCCTCAGGGCGCTAAACAAGCGAGGGAGAGGGGGGGGGATAGAGAAGCTCCCGGTTTGCCCAGCCTATACCAAGAACCGGCGATGATTCCTGATGCAATTGCACTGGCGCATTTCATGATCAGTTCTACTGCACCCACAACTATCTCATTATCAGGCATCTACGTGGGTATCCGTTCCTAAAAATATAACATTCCAGCCCCTCGACGATGACGCCAAGTCCGCCGTTCTGTATTCTATTCTGAACCCCCGATAATCCCGTATACTTTGTCACCTGCCTAATCTCGGCGGTCCATCGCGCCTCTACTGCACTGAGCGAAATTTCACCACCATACAGCACCTAGTGAATCATTCACCACACAAATTTCACCAGCCCGCTGGTGAATGGAGCACAATTCACCAGCGGGCTGGTGAAATTTGTGTGGTGAATGATTCACTAGATGCTGCATGGTGGTGAAATTTCGCTGAGTGTGTTACTGCCCCATCATCGTTCCCCCCGTGATTCGGAAGATACGAATCTTCGAGCGGGCAAAGTATATGCCTCAGGGCTATTCAGAGAGCTGCCTTAGATTTGTTTCCCGATCAAATCATAGTGAACCTACAGCTGGTAATAGTGTAAGTGAAGCGTATCCTTCGCAGAGACCCGAGCGGAAGGCTCTGCAGTAGAATATCTAAAGATTCAGAAGGTGGACTACGAATTGGTGCTGGCCGAATGGGTGGGAGGAACTTGCGCTATGACGCACAATCAGCTGCCTGCCTCTTTCCCCTCAATAGAGACTATAATCTATGTGCGATGCTCTAGATATCGTTTACCTCTCACTCGCACACCAAAAGGCTGCTTATTAGAGTTGTGCAGACATTTCGTCATTTTGGCTAATATGTTTCGCCACTTTTGGTGACGAGACGCGTCACGGCTAAGAATGATGCATGAAACACATTCATCCTTCTGACCAGTCTGCACAACTCTGCTACTTATACCGTATTCATGGCAAACTGAACCCGGCTCATCTCTCGCATAGATACTTTGCCCTCCCCATACAATCTCCTGGCTCCATCGCTTCCTCATCGTTCTCCCTCCCCTCTAACTCATCATAGCCACCCGTGATTCAGAAGATACGCATCTCAGTCAGAGAGGACAAAGTCTGATGCCACACACCTTCGGAAGTCCGGTGTATCACTGTCTTCGGTCGTTTTCGCTATTTCACGACTCTGTGATATATATATATATATATATATATATATATATATATATATATATTACCGTCTACTTTACGTACTTTATCGTCTAATTCTTACCTCGGTATGCCCGTTTGTCATTGGTAAAGAATTAGTCTCTGTGCAGGTCAAGTGCAGATCCTTGAATGTGAGGGCATAAAATATAATGTCACACTGCCGCACACTAGGTACGCCCGCTTTAATGTGGTACACAGTCAGCCTCTGTGCTTTCTCTGAAGCCACCAGCGTGTTCTGTGATTCGGAAGATGCGTATCTCCCTGAGGGGACAAAGTATGCCCTCCCCCCTCCCGAGATCTCCCGTTCAAGATCTGATCGGACAAAGTCCGGCCGGAAGGCAGAACAACTGCGCCTCAGGCGGATAGATGCCTCCCCCTTCCCCGCTTAGTCTTCATTCTGGAAAGGTTCCCCGAGAAGTCTACTCCCTCAGGTTCTCTTCATCTATTCATCCGTTACGGCCGACTGGACAGATTTACGCTGCCTTATCGCCATATGTGTCTGTTTCCCTTCCCGTGTTTTCGCGTTGCCGGAGCGGGTGGAATGCACTGGGAACACACTATTATTGACGGAAAAGTTCCGTCAGTAAACTAATGCCTACTTTGCCTGGACTCTCTTCATACCGCTTCGCTCTCTCGTAAAAAGTAGGAATGAGGCGACGGACGGAACTTTTTTCTCAACCATACCTATTCCCGATTCTCCGCTGTTCTCTCGGCCACTACCGTCTCCTCTTGATAGTGTATGCTCCTCCTCTCTACTTGACAGTTCCAGTTTCCGTCTCGGTGTCTTCCCTCCTTCTTCATCTTCTGATTTGGCTCACCTCGATTTCCTCCAATTCCTTCTCATATATGCCACACCTCCCTGAGCTCTCTCACATATCCGTCCGGCTTCCATTCCTGGATTCGTCCCTTCTTCTAATCGTCGTGTTCATTCACGTGTTCGCCACATGCTTCTCCTCTCTCTCGCTCTCTCTCCGGGGGCACACAAGGAGAGAGAGAGGGAGAGAGTATACTCTCTATATGTTAGTCTCCGCCCACCCTTGCAGACCCACTCCTTCATCTATTCCCCAACTCTCCCCTGTCTCTGCCCCCCCCCCTTATTCGCAAGAAGATGGCCGTCTCCTTTCACGTCAATCCGGAGTATGCGCGCATTGACCGAGTCGTGGGCAACCTCTACCTCTCGGGTAAGCCACCATTTAGGACAACTGCGATAGTTGAGCCCTTAGGGCAAGGCAGAATGCCTCATTTCGAAAGGACCATTTCCATTACTTGCGCTTTGCGAAATTCCAACTAATTCATAATTCGACATGATAGCATATATGTTCAGAGTAGGGCATATCCAAAGTGTACTTTGCAGGAGTGACCGCACTGAGTCCCTCGATTCTGGAGGAGCACGAGATCACCTACATCATCAATGCGACCACCGAGGTGAGTCAGCTTTCCCCCCCCCCATTCTCATATCGTTCTCAGTCTCAGCGCGTCAACGACGGACTAGAATGTCGTGGAAACTCCAGACACTACAGATAGGAGGGTCCAAGTAGATAGATAGGCATGCCAATCGTACCTGTCCCTTATTATGATTTCATCGTTCGGAGAGGGGGGGGGTTTATCAGCCGCGATAAGCAGAGCGTGTGACGGAAGTCTCGGACACAGTATGCCTTTCGAATGATGCTATTGCCTGGGCTTGTTATTGCTGACCAAAATGGAAGGCGATTTGTACGCGAAGAGTGCGCAGTGTTCTGACAACAATCAAAATGTTAAGCGAACGAGATGGCGAAGAATAACCCTGATTTCGGTAGGAACTCTCGCACGGAAAACTCCGTATCCTAAGCATTTTGGCTCGTTCACTTGACATTTAGAACACTGTGAGTGCGCAGCTACAGGCGAACCGGGAAAGCAAATTGAGATGATGGATGATTACGGTTTTGCCATCATAGCCAAGCTTTTCATTCGATTCTACTTCATCTAGAGTCCTACAGTAATCTGTGTAAGACGAAATGATAACTTACTAATCTCTCTACTCGTGCACATGAAAAGAACACTACAAATGCTCCAGGCCAATCTCCATTCCAGGTCCCCAATCTCCGCAGTCTCTCCCACATACCTCGGCGGAAGTTGTGGTTGGACGACACCTGCGACAGCTACATTCTGCCGCACCTCGAGGAGCAGACCACGCAGGTTCGAGCGACTATGAGATAGGGATGGATAGGGATATGGTTACTGTGGTTTATGGATAGGGATAGGGATATCGATATGGACATGGACAATCAGGCAATCAAAGCTCTTGATAGATGATGACTTGGTCGTGAACTGGGTTGTGCTATCGTGTAGCGAAGTGTCCCTTTTCGGGAAACACCCACCATAGACGAAGATCCGCCAAAAGTATGTATGAGTGTTGCGGCCTCTATTTGCTGGGCTACTTAGACTGTGCACCCCCCTCGCTTTATCACAGCAAACAGAGGGGTAGTTGAAAAGGCAAGGGGCCAAACCACTAAAAGAGCCGCCGCTCTCTTTCTGTCCTCCCTGTCTCCGCGTCTTGCGACCCGTGGACCTTTGCTCTTCTTCGCCTTTCCTCCGTCCTCCCACTCATCACCCAGAGAACACAATCTGTCTTCATGCTATGAGCCATAAAGCTATGAAGTCGTGACTCATGATTTCATAAGTCGTAAGTCATGATGAGCCTATCTATTGCCTACGCGCTCTTCATACCGCTTTGCTGTCTCGTCGAAAATGGGAATTCATTAAAACTGACGGAGCACTTAGCTCAACCATAAACTACAGACTGACAGAATAGAATTAGCTGTGTGATTTGCTAGTAAGAAGCAAGCAGTTCGTCATTAATGGCCAACTACCCTTCCAGATCGCCCACCTGCTCTCGGACGGCCACCACGTGCTCGTGCACTGCGTGGCGGGCGTCTCCCGGTCCGCCTCCATCGTCCTGGCCTACCTGACCAAGTACCACTCCGCCTCGCTCCGGGAAGCCTATCACCTCCTCGCCGCCATCCGCCCGATGGTCCGCCCCAATCTCGGATTCTGGTCCGTCCGCATCTGTTCATTCGTGTAGTCAAGTGCTAAACTCAGAAAATTCACGAAGAATACTTAAATAAGGGGGAAACCTGGTAATATACGGGGCATTTCCAGGCGCCAACTGGTGACCTTCGAGGAGATGACGAAGGGTCGTCCCTCCTCGGTCAGGCTCGTCATCGACCCGTCTCAAGAGGAAAGCCTGCTGCCGGATGTCTACCTGCCCGAGGCCATGGACGGAGAGGTATGCACGTTAACTTAACTTAACTTAATTAATGTATCTACACTTTATCCGAATATCTATGCCTACTTCGGCTAATTGGATTACCTTGTGCAGAAGCGCGTAGGCCTGCGGCTAATCGGCGCTCTTGTCATTGCGTCAACCTGCACTTCAGCCATTCGTAGTCCACTGAGATCGCGCTTGCTAATGCAGGCTCGTAGCATCCTGCGCAATACTCTGAGAACAACGGGAGTTCAGTGATAAAAATAGATAGCTCAATTGTATACTAGACAGAAGAGTTCACCATTCCGTGTATTCTTCTCTTGTCTTCTTCTTCTTCTTCTTCTTCTTCTTCTTCTTCGTCTTCCCAAACAATAGTCTGCGTTGGCTGTCTCATTACAAAGCGGTAAACAGCCGCCCTCCTCGCCTCCCATAGTGTCCAACATCGTCGTCTCAGATTGATCGTATGCGATTTGACAGCGAAATGCCGCACATAGTAGAGATCATAACTAGCGATACCACAATTGGTGAGCAGGAGAAGATCGAACAATCGTCTCCGTCTCAGTATATTACAAAGCAGTAAACAGCCCCCCCTCCTCATTTCCATCCGCGTGTTATTCACGTGTCCCGCGTGCATAGAACACATCTGTCCCCCCTCTACTCCCACCTTAGATGACACACATCTTGTTTTCCATATGTTCTCGGCCGGCCGTCAAAGCATAGCAGCTATAAAAAGCGGCATGAATCACAATAAATGGCCAAAATACTTACTATAGCAATCTTCATCCTGATCCGCCGCTCATTGCAGATGCGCTCCGGCCCGCTGTCTGAGAGGCGGTCGTCCGGTGGAAAATCCAAGTTCCGGCCGGTCCTCGCCACCCTTCCGGAGATCGTCGACGCCGCCGCCTAAATCCCCCCCCCTTTCCAGGCTAACGGCCAATCCGTCGAATCGGTCCTTTTAATAGTCCTCTTGCAAATGATGTGAAGACCCAAGTCCGCATTGTGAAATACCCGACTCGACGGTAGTAGCTGGCTGCTTCCAAATATCACCTCACCCTATCTCTTATCTTATCAACCTCCTAAGGAGGGCTAGCCTAAGCATAGACTAAGCTTCTCTAAATAGCTCGTTGCTTCTTTAAATAGGCTGTATAGCGGGTATTCGGCCTATTTATCTCGCATGGCTATATCGCTATTTAATATAACGGGCCCTGAAGGTCCAAGCAAACGAATGATGTCCTCCGACAATGTCACTTTGCTGTTTTCACGCTTCTATCTCTACCTTTGCCTCTATACTTAATCCACGGGTTCACCCCTCATACTACATGTACAGTATCTATATTGATTGTTCTGATGCGTAGTCTTGCTCCCGGAATAGGCTTGATTGGCCATAGCACTACTCTTGTATTCAACGCTTCCCTTGAACTAGTTGTGTGCTAATAACAATAATTCTGCTTGATAGAGCGTGGTCAAGCCTATTTCCATCCTGTTGTTTGTTAGCTCACCTTTGTATGAGCAAGTTGCGCATCTTCGATCCCCGTGTATTGTTGTACAATACCCCCCCCCCTGTACACATGTCGATAGTATTATAAATCATGAACATGATCTTTGCGTCACGACATAACGTGAATCACAACGCACACTAAGATACGCGGCGCTCGTGATTAGAAATCGTTTCCAACCGTTGTCTCCCTTCACAAACCTCGGGATAGAAAAATGGGAATATGATTTCCATTTCATCGACACACGACTATCTAACTTCTGTATGCGCTCTAATGGAAGGGTGACCTGTTTAGATACTCTTCCATCCCTCCTCTCTTCGTTGATGGAACAAACTCCGCAGAGAGCACATGTTGCTGCAGAACAGAACAACGAACAAGATGTGACAAGATGAGGGGAGAATCGATCACGGCAGGGGGGCAAGGAGCTTGTTTATGGGATAAAACGGATGCATCGACTGCAACGCGACACTCCTATCTATACTTTGACCAAATTGCTAAACTCTCTTTATACATCCCCCAAACCTGAGACGTTCTAGGTAGTATGAGCATAACAATCTATTCAAACAAGAAGGCCATTCAGTGACAACACAGAGAACTGTAAACTCGTGATAAGGAAGTGAATGACGCGAGCAATGATTGATAGTCTTCTACGAGTGCGACATTTATTTACATCTCTGAAACTTTTCTGCCGTTAGTAAAGCCGTTCTTTTCACATTATAAAAAAAAACGAACTGCAGTTCTAAACACGAAAAACAAAGAACGTATGTGGGTCAGTCCATCAGCTGATGCAGTCGAAAGAGTGAGAAACGACCACGTGATTCCCCATTTTTCCACACACACACTCTCTAGTCTCTACAGTGCGGAAAAGATAGGGTAAGAAAAAAACTTCGCAAGTCATTTGCGGCAACATCCTTCTTCGTAGTCATATTCAAACTAAAACCTCAATGAACCGCAAAAATTGGCATGAATAAATGATAAATGAATATTTACAAGACCGAGTCAGATGAACAGTAGTTATAGTTTTTGCTTAGGATTGCTTCAGCTGAACCCGTCCAAAATCTCCTCCGTAAACCTCAACCCCAGCCTTGGTCAGACTGGCGACCGAGTGTATGGTCAGATGGCGGACGTAGTCCTCGTTCACGCTTAATTAACAAAATAGCTTTACAATTATATGTATGCATGTACCGTCAAAACCGAAAATTCCGGGACAAATACCGTATTTTACCGTATTTTTCGCTTTATCAGTTTTAGAATAAATCTAATCCAAAAATTTCTTGCATATTCGGAAAGAGCAGCTCAAAATACATAGGTAAACGTTGAAAAAGTTTTATTTATGGATTTCGGGGCCATGTGCCAAATGTAGTGTAATAATCACCTCCAGGAGCAGTCAAAATATCAAAAATTTCAAATTCCTGCAAAAAGTGTCTAAAGATGTTTTTGAGGCT
>LS906148.1:120307-144700 GCA_900490955.1 Micoletzkya japonica | reverse complement strand
GATCGGTTCAAGTGTTTGATCAGAGAAGATTGAGCGTATGGGAAGCATAGCCATTGTGATTGCCATCGTAGTGAAAGCATAATAAATATTTTACTTCAACAACACCGTTGTCTAGCAAAATATATCATTTAGCTAGTCGGTCTAGACTACAAACTACCCCACAAGATTTACCGTATCCCACACATTCAGATGGCCGTACCGAGGCCTAGAGAGCCGTTTCGAATCGGGATTTTTGCACATCTTGTTGCATAGGCCATACTGCTATGTTTCCAACGACTAACTCAGTAACGATTTTTTTCGTGGGACATTTCCTTTAAAGGAGCCGTACCACGAGTTTCTGACCATACTCGCTCTTTACGTCATTCATTAGGCCTAATCGTCCTGATCGGGCATTCCGAATCTTACGCGAATTGATTTACCACAGTGTTCTGACAGCAGTGTAAATGTTAAGCGAACGAGATGCCAAAAGTTAACCCTGATTTCGGTAGGAATTCTCGCACGGAAAAAATTTATCTCGAACATTTTGGCTCGTTCGCTTAACATTTAGAACATTGTGTTACTCTCCGCACAGTGTTCTGACACCAGTCAAAATGTTAAGCGGACGAGATGCCGAAAAATAACCCTGATTTCGGTAGGAACTCTCGCACGGAAAACACCGTACCCTAAGCATTTTGGCTCGTTCGCTTAACATTTAGAACACTGTGTCCACGGAGTACTGAAGGTGCAAAGGGAAATCCGATTTCACAAAATCGGATATATTAGCTGTCGAAGATGAGATACAGCTCCGATTCATTGACAAAACGATTTTTCACATTGCCTCGATCATTTTAAGAAAAAAGAACGGTAGGAAAAGATGAGTGGAAAGGCCTAAATTGCAATATCAGGGTAGCGCGGGAATTCTAATGCTACCGACTCGTGGGCTGGCTCCTTTAACTGTGGAGATCGGCAAATCAGGGAAAGCGAAAACCATTTTGTGATTACGAAGTTTGTATATGATGATGGCTGCAGTATCCATTGAGACAATGAGGACAACAACAACCGAGGCTATGAAATCGATATAGCAAAAAACATGTGTATGGAAGATGAAAGCGCAGTAAACATAAATACATGAACTCACACAGCAAAGTCCTCTCCACACTTGGTAGGAGAGAAGTTCCACAGTTTTGTATTGCTGTCGTATGTGAAGTAGCAAGATTCCTCTTTAAAGTCTCTATTGCATGATTTTGTCATAATAAAATTTGGAAAAAAAATGTACAAAAAACTCACCCCAAAAGAATGGAATTACAGCAGAGAAGGCAGCAAGCCGTACGCCTAGTATCATAAGGAACGATGTACGTCGGTTGAACCAATTAGGAGCCTTCAAGGTGTAAAAAATGTGTGAAATTATGACTTTTATAAAAATGAAACAAACTTGAAGCGGAAAAGCGATGGAAAGAAGTCGATTGATACATATGGCGGGTGATGGGTCGTTTTGGAAGGTGCGTTTTGGAAGTGCCCGTTTTGGAAGTAAACTTGAATGACTAAAAATGAGATTTTATTATTTCAAAAATGCAAGATCAATTGCATTCCTTTTTTCCACAACCTTAGTACAGAATGTAATTGATCTAGCATTTTAAAAATAATATAATCTCATTTTTAGTCATTCCTGTTTGCTTCCAAAACGGGCACTTCCAAAACGCACCTTCCAAAACGGCCCATCACCATGGTCATATTACAAGATAAAAGCTTCATATTCAAGATACCACGCATTTAAATGTAATTAAAATGCAGAGAAAATGCTGCAGTGTGAGTACTCCCACTAGGCTTCCAAATATGGCCATGACAGAACAAAAACAATAAAATGAACAAACTTGTCCGACGTGCTTCCCGATGGAATTCGAGTAAACGTCGTAGCCATCGCTGAATGCCCAGGAAGCAAAAATAGGTAAAGTAACATTTTCCTAATAAGAAGCAAAAAAGAAGGTAAGCCACGTACTTTTCTTTACATGGACCGCCCGGAAGAGCGGTCCATGTCAAGAAAAACAAGCAGACCGCTAAAATTGATACGATGAGCGATATGCACAGAGTTCCAAAAGTGTTGTGCAGATAGTGTGTAGCGTATACCGTATACAGGGCAAGGATATTGGTTACGAGACCCGTAATGGATACCTAAACAGCTCAGGGAACAATGGATTTTGATTCAAAATATTTAAATATACCTGCCACATAGAGAATTATGTCGGCTCTCGATTCATCGCCCATTGTAGGTAAGCGATTCAATCAAAACATCGCTAATTGTAAGCATGAGTGGGAGGATTCATAAAGATAAACACGATGTACAGCATTGCCGCTTTGAACTGTTGCACGTTTAAACATATTACTAATGCATATCTTACTCTAAACACTTCAGAGGGAGAGCAGAGACTTCCTAATCACTTGATTTATCAGAGGCACTTGATTTATCGGATGCGAAATGAGTCATAGCACAGTAATTTGTCGGCATGAATTATACAGCATACTGTTGTCATTGCACCGACAACGTCTTTGCTTTCTTAAAAGAAGCATTAGAATAGGGATTCAGTTCGTCCTTTTGAATAATTGCAGCTTTTATTTGCAATGTACAGTAGGCACACGTAGCCTTCAATAAGGAGCCGATGTGGTTAAATCATTCGGACTTTATGTGAACTCTTCCCAGGTCGCCATTGTAAATATCCGAACGCGCACTCATCACATTTCCCAGTGAACGGATCGTAAAATTGTGCATCAGCTCTGCCCGATTCCTGAAGTAAGCTTGGTCAACAATGGTTGCACTTGAACGATTTTGGTTGAACTGTTTTTCTGAATTTAAAAAAGAAGTTCACTCATTCGATCATAACATATATATGTAAATTGATCGCGTAAACTTGCCTCTCCCATTCCGTATCAACACTCTCGAGATCATCGTCTACCGTGGTTGTTCTCCGTTTGGTCACAATCGCCGGCAGGTCCACAACGTTATCCTCCTAAACTTATTGTTTCTTTTACTCTATCACGGTGATAAATGCAGGCTTAAAATAACAATATGTCGTCTGCCAAACAAGACAAGGCAAAAATGGAGGAAAGCACACACACTACCTTGTGCGCTACCTCGCGAATTTTGTGTTCGACGTATTCGATAACGGCGAAGAGTCCGTTTTCGAGAGCGAGGTAGTTGACGCGGTTGATCACACGCATGAGAGGCAGGGCGAGAAGGTACGCAACTCCTATTGAGATCGACGTCTAGGTGACAGCATTGAGATGAACTTTGATCGCGTAAAAATCCTTGTTTTCTAATAGTTTTTTATACCTACCGGCACATTAGTCGGCATGACATCTCCCAGGCCAATCGTGGTGACGGAGATGTAGATAAAGTAGAAGGAATGGAAGTAGTCCAACCCAGGCAAGGCACCGAACGAGTCTTTCCACTCCACATACCTCAACGAGGACTATAGTTATTACTTACAAAAGATAGATAGTCAAAGCATAGTAGTTATACTAACCGAGAGATGAGGATCAAGTAGACGACTGCTATTGCTATGGCTATCCATGTTGGGAGAGAGATCGCCTCAGGAACCGGCGAGGTTATACCACGGCAGGCTCTGCAATCGGTAATCTAATTTGGAATGTAATAGCTTCCAATAAGTACCGTATCCTGTTCAGCAGTGACGCGTATATCCTCGTGGCGAGAACCAGAAAGCTTTGTCCAAAAGCACGAATAGCCACGAGAGTAAGTGGTACCGTGATGGCAGCGTAGAAAATAGCCACCCAACGACCAAGAACAGTAATAGGAGCGACGCTTCCTGACAATGCATAAAATACATAATCGTGGAGGGACGGAAGGCACAATGTTCTGGCAGCAGTGTAAATGTTAAGCGAACGAGATGCCGAAAATTAACCCTGATTTCGGTAGGAACTCTCGCACGGAAAATACCGTATCCTAAGCATTTTGACTCGTTCGCTTAACATTTAGAACATTGTGAAGTGTTAGAAATCATCGTAATATATCAACAGAGACATTGACAGAACGAGATCAAATAGGTAAGGGAACTTGCACTAAGCGGAGCGATTCGTTCATGTGAAAAAACTAGAGATGTGCATGAGAGTTCTTTTGATGCATATGTTTCGCACATCATTCATAACCGTAACGCGTCAAAGAACTCTCGCGCACATCTCTAAAAAAAAGAAGGAAATTACCCAGTCCTGTTGTTGAAAATAGTGATATGCAAAAGAAGGAAGCGCTTTCTACATTCCAGATGGACTGGTCCACTCGGTAGAAGGTCGAGCCCCAATACTTATTTTCATCATGGAGAAGCGAGATGTAAGAGTGCTGAAACGACGGAATGGGTTTACACAAATCAGCAAGCCCATCAATAGATTCAAATTTCGAGAGCACATTGAACTCTCTGTTTGGAGCCATATCTAAAGTAAAGAATGTTTCCATCATGAAGAACAGCATACCTTAATTATGTTTTCCAACTCCGCCTCACTTGTATTCAAAGCTACTTGTTGCTCGAGGTTCTCGTATATCTGGTCCAATTTCTGATTACGAAGCGCTACTTCCTGAAATTACGAATATGTACATTATTTCCTTTAGCAAAGAAATCTTAAAACTGTAAATAATCAAAATCCTTACCTCCTTCTCATACGCAGCCTCAATGCTATAGAAGAGAAGAGCGCCGAGCATGATGTAAACGACCACCACAAGCAGAACAACGAAATAGCGAAAGCCGAGGAAATGGTAGCGAACGACGAAGGAACATAGACTGTGGATGAGGGCTGAAATACGAAAGATATTGCAACAGCATGCAGCAAACACTTTGAATGAACAAGCAAATTGTTTCAAAATCTGAAGGAAAATAAAAAAAATATAAATAGGTTGATCCTGTTTTTATTCATCATACCGTTCTCCGCTCTTCTCTCCGAGGCGACATCCGTTAACTGTACAGTGTTCCGGCGTGTGTCCTGATTCCTGAATGAACAGTATTCCGAGAACTCGAAAATAGAGAATGATATGCAAATCCAACAAAGCCGCATACCTGTAATAGTCGTCGATACACTGGTGTATAGCCTCCATGAGATCTTCATTCTTCCTTTCTCTTTGCAAACTTCGATGCTTCTTAGCGATTGGCTGAAATTAAAGAACTATTCCATGCTAAAACCACTGTGAATGAAGACTGCATAAATATTTCAATTACGGCCAATGATGAATTACCTGAATAGTAGTAAAATAAGAAAATCTTACCGACTTGCTCATAGGAGGTAGCGAGAAGGCATATCGTGTACTCTTCGCGTATCCGCTTTTGCTCGAATCCTGAGAATACTAATATTGCGGATAATGTGACACAATTCAAGAAGAGCACAAAGCTAAACGAAAATGATTGTATCATAACGAACTTACAACGGTGAGATCAGCCATAGAGGCGAGTGCGCGATGCGTGCGCAGGAAAGGCAAGAACTGCCCGAGAAGGTGATAACAGTTCGGGTGCTCGATCGAACCCCCTTCCCCTTGCCATCTTCTCTCGGCTCATCATTCTTTGCACTCCCGTTGAATCAAAGCACCACCGAACCTGGTTAAGTGTTATGGGGTGATGTCAGGTTGATGATATCAGATAATAGGTCACGATCAACAGACTGCGCCCTACAACGGCCTTGGATCGTCATCAGAGAACTAAAAGAAATGAAAGTAATGGAACTCGAATGGTAGAACTATACAGGGGAAGCCTGTGAACTATGTCATAAAGACATTAACCCCGTTTCCAAACAACATGCGCACAACGTCCTGCTACGTAGAATGGAATCGCATTCAAATTACGAGAGTAGAGGCGGGAGAGCATGGAAATTGGAGAGACGCAGAGACATTCGCAATTTCGGAACGCGGACTGGTAAAACGTCGTGCATGCGCCATAAACCCCGTTTCCAAACCAACAAAATATTGAAGATTCATTGTCCTCTCTCATTCGTAATACATTCAACGGCGATAGGGTTGACTATATTCTACTCAACAAACAGTTACTATTGTCTACTCTCTGTATGAAATGCTGGTGATCAAGCTTAGGTTACGAAATTAGAATAAGCAATGCAAATTTAGCATACACTGATGACTTTGAGAGTTCGAGGGGTACAATATGGCTGTGACAATGGGTGAGGAGGCTACCTTTGATCTCATTGTGACCAATGATTGTGCGTTTAGCTAGGATGTAGGGTACGTGGCGGAGTATTACAGGGTACTGTAGATATACCGTACAATAGCTTAGGCTATGAAATGAAGAATAAAACAACTAGTGAAGTCTACGAACTTTAGATAAAACAACCTATGCACTAAAAACAGGAAATCTACCGAGAGCAAAGAGTGTTGCACTAACGAATGGAGTACTCACGGAGGTAAGCAAGATGAAGGGTTAAATGATGGGGAGGGGGGGGGGGGTAATCTACAGTAGCCGTAGATGCCAAAATGGAGCAACGACGAAACACTCAGAGAAGTAGAGGAGTGTAGAACAGATAATGGAAGAAGAGAAGAGCGGGGCAGATCCAGTTTAGAGACCTGCAAGGCAGATTGAGTAAGTCGTTCGCCTTTCCCTCCAGAAACATTAAATTTTCAAAACATATCAGAACACATTTCTTGCAAGGTTTACAGAACCAAGAATCAAAAAGTTCAAAGACTAAAGATCAAAGGTCAAAGACCGAACCTCCTCCGGATCGGGTGACCGACTTGAGACCGCGGTCCTCGTCCATCTCATCAAGGTAGCGAACGAGTCGATTCTGCGACACTTGACCACCCTTGAGTCCCGAGTAGAGCTGTAAGGAGGGATGAATACGGGGAACGGCTTAGGAATAAAACAAACGAAGGCAATAATCGGTAAACTGTCTCCATTTCCACTCTCCTAACTAACTATTATAAATAATCTCTTTACAGAAATATTCCCAACTGCTAATACGCTATACTTTCTTCTTGTAGCAACACGCATCGGAGTTTTGGCCATTTAACCATTTTTTTAGGTATTCCATGATCCCTGACCAAAACAAAAGGAAGAATACTGACCTGGAAGAACTCGGCCAACTCCAGTTCACCGTTCTTGTTCATGTCCACCTCATCCAGCAGCTCGTGCAACAGACGCTCGTCAATCTTCTGGTTGTTCTCCTGGAAAGTCGCCGATTATGCCTTTAAGCATGAAGCATAAAAGCTCTACTGCTCTAAAATAGGAAAGGAAATTACTATTATTACACCTAGAAGTCTTAACAACCACACTCTTCCCCTCCCCCCCCCCCCGCACTACCGTACCCTAAAGTGCCGGCGAAGGTCGTTGACGGTAATGTGTCCCTTCTTGTCCTTGTCGAGTTGCTGGAAGCGCGCCTTGGCTGCCTGAAAAAAAAGAGCCGCTCGATTTGAACAATGTGAAGCGTACGCGAATACAACACTACACACGGTGTGGACGGACCGACCATACTGATCGTCCCTTCCCACTACCAAGAGCACTTGTCAGTATACGGTATACCTGCATCTCCTCCTTCGTCAGATTGAGTGCCACATTGGAGGCGGCAGCAGCGCGCACCTCCTGACCCATTTCCTGCAGGGGAACGAGAGAGATTAGAAAAGTACAAGAGAACCCTTCAAAGGCTCCCGCTAAATGCGTATTCTCCCGACGATTTATTCACAAAATTCGACAGAACGAACATGAATAGCCGCAGGCTTGCGGCGTTAATCTTTCTTCTTACCGTAATCCCCCCCAACGTACCGTATCGATGAACTTCCTCGCCTCCTCGAGCTGCTTGCGCTGCTCCGCCGAGGACCACTTCAGCTCGTCGGCCATGATGCTGACGATCTACAAAGCGATTTCATTATTTAGCTTATATCATTCGTAAAAATTATTAATTTTATTAAAATTATGAAAAATTATTCGTAAAAATAATAGAAAAAAATTGAATGGTATTTTCAGGAAACATCCATTTCATCGAATCGGTCATTTCAACAGCTCTAATCGTATGCTAATCAAGGTTGTTGAAATGACCGATTTGATGAAATGGTCGTTTCCCGCATTTTGCTAGGTAGAGCAGTGAATCAAAGGTAGCAGTTGATAAGACATGGAATATCTCTAACCTGGGGCAGGACTTCGTGCGCCGCATAGGTGTTCAGGAAGGCGATGCGCAGACGGCGCGCGATAACGTCAACCGCCGTGCACGCGTACTCGCGGATCGCGTACCGCACCAACAAAGCATACGGTAAGAACTGAGCATACGGTAACAATGGGCCCCATAGTTTTCAGAAGCGTAGCTCAGTAATTAGTCCATCGTCATATTCGGCTTAAGCTGATCTTCCTCATTTGCATAACATACACTGCTGTGTTTGCCATCAAACCATAATTATGGCCCCCCTCCCACCTCGCACTCTAGATAGGGGAAGTCGTTGTGCAGTCGGTGTCCCACAATGGGCCACCTCTTCCCCGTCATCTTCGCCATTCGAGCGACGACGAACGCACGGTCGCCGTACGTCGTGGACAAGTTTTGAGCAACCTGGAGGGCACAAATCAAACATCAACCAATAGAATGTCAGATCAAAGATCAAAGATCAGCTACCGCAAGTATTATTATTATTATTATTATCACCAATATTTCAGAACCATCGTTACTTGCAACTGTGTCACTGTTTAACAGATAGTAGCATAGCCTCATTGGCATAAGCAGTTCAAACTGAAGAGTGTACGGTGGACTCACGTCGACGTCGAGACCGTAATCCTGCACCAGATGGATGTACAGCAGCGGACTCCACTCGTGGCCGCCCTCCAGAAGGAGACCTGCCAATTACTCACAATCATCAACCAGACTACCGTAATCCTAACTAAACAGCAGATGCGTTCGTATTCAACTACCTGTTCCGGCTTCATTCTTAAAATCCTTTCAGCAAGCCCCCGGGCAAGTCTCCGCCAACTACTCGGCCTACCGGGGGTGACGCATCCGTTTCTCGGCTTGAGTCCGTTTGCCTCGACGGCCGAGTCGACCGTCTCCTGGGCCATCGCCCTGTACGTCGTCCACTTGCCTCCCGCAATCGTCACCAGACCCGACTTGGACACCTGCCATTGAAGCGTACGACGGAGCCACCACTCACTTCCACGATTATGCTATGCCATTATATGCAGCACTTATGCAACCACAGAAATACGATTACGATTACAAACGTAGCTGCAATGAATCATTAGATTCCTTCAGCAAACAATAAATAAAGAACTCGAAAAAAATCTCTAGCAATAGGCGTACCTCGATAATGTGGTTTCTGGCCAGACTCTTCGTATCAGCCTTCTTCAGATCACGAACAAGCGGCCGCAGACCGGCCCACGCCGACATGACGTCTCCACGACGGACCGACACGTCCTGAATGGAATTATCCCGGTTACGGTAGTGCTACGCTTTTTAATACACTGTTCACCAGAAAAGTAGAGATCATTTTCGATACCATTCTGTAGATGTCATACAAGTTTAAACATTTGATAAAATGCAGTGCCCCCTCCCCCGGTGAGGTCCTTCCAATGAATGGTAGGTGTTTTACAGTATTGATACCGTACCTTGCTCAGATACCTCCTGATCTCCCCCAGAATGAACTCGATGTCCTGATCTTTCGGGGCGGGGTTGAACGTGAGCTCAGACTTGCCGTCAGTTGTGCCTGAGGAATGGATGAGGAGAGGGAGAGGGGGAATAATGGGGGGAATAGAGCAGAGCACGAGGATTGGGAACAAGAAGAAGAAGAACATGTGGTTGCAAGTGTGAATCGGGTGCATTCTTGTTAAAGAAAGAAGCACGGGTCAGCCACTGCTATGTTTACGAATATGCTCCGTTTCATTTAGTCATAATCTCAAAATTCCTTATGGTTGTTCGATAGTGAATGAATCGGGGAGACATAGATATGCATACATTGCTCTGCGCTACAATTTTCACATCACACATTTAATGCGGATCTGGCGTAAATACATTCCAACTATTCAGCAAACTATTCACAGCCTCTACCGTACCTGCTACCGTATGCTTCTCCCAGGGAAGGAAGAAGATGACGCGGCCATCGGAAGTGGCCGGGTCGAGGAGACCCGTATTGGACGGGGAATAGTAGCCAGGAAGGACTACGTGCACCTGAACAGGTTACTGTAACCCTAGAACGTTTGGGGAAAAGGCATAAATACCTTCTATTTTCCTTTTTTTTAAAAACCACGCAAAAGATGTAAATATAGACAGATTTTCAAGCAGCAGACGGCGGGTGTCCATACAAATCAAAACAAATAGAAAAAGAGAAGAAGAAGAAAATAAATAAAAGAAGGCAAGGACTGACTCCGGCAGCCGGCTGGCATATCTCAATCGTGTCCGGATCCGCCATCTTCCTGATCGTGTCCGTGAACGGACCCGTCGCATTCACGACGCACTTGGCCTTTAAAAGCGAATATCATAAAGCAGATACTACTATGATACTACGCCAGATACTGTAGATACTACTAGCAGATACTAGTATGCTTGAATGTTGGAAAAAAAATTATTCATTTTACAAACGCGCAATCCGAACAGGGGACAGAGTATAATCTGGCGTCTAGCACAATAATGCGCACGTATTCAATGGCATAAAATTACGCAAAATTATTTATTTAAAACTTTATTTATTTTAAAAAAAACTGTGCTCACCTTGACATCCCACTCGTTGCCGGTAATCATGTCCTTGACGTGCGCTCCGCTGACCTTGCCACTCTCGTCCTTTAGAAGGCGCTCCACCTCAAAACCCGGCCAGTCGAATGAGGCTTCCGCTTTGTGAAGCCTTTCCAGGGTTAGCATGCTTCGCGCTTCTATCATACATGGGGGCAGCGTTCCCATTCATAGTTTGACAAACGGGCCAACCATTGCACACAATAGGGCCTACCCGTTGAAAGCTTCTATCAAAATCGGGGGCCTACCAAAGTAAAATTGCAACAAGTATTTGGGCCTACCACCCATACTTGCGGCCTGTGTGCCCACGTATGGCTTCTATAAATGTAAATACAGAGGGCGGGGCATGCCCACAGAAGATGAAGCCTGTCATGAACAATGAAACATAACCCGCTTATTATTATTATTATTATTATTATTATTATTATTATTATTTTTTAAAAATATATTTTGAATTTTGTAATACCTACCCTGACGTGGTTGACCGCGGTAGCTCCATGCCTAATCGCCGTCAGTACAATCGCCAGGTTCATGCGTGCGTCGTTGTGCTGCCCGTCGTAGTAGATCAGAGCACCCTTCAGGGCCTCGCGCTTGAGCATCGGGAACCTGCACAGGACGGGGTTACGGTAGGCGAAGTAGTGCAGCTCATCGGTCACCAAGCCAATAATTGCATTTGGTCATCAATGGCAAAAGACGTGACCAATTGGCATGGCCTGAATCATCGCATGAACAGGATAAATGGAAAGCATGCCATCTATTAATAAGGACGAACTCGCCCGTCCGTACCTCTCCAGCGCCTTCTCCTTGTTGATGTAGAACGAGTTCTTCAGAACTCGCTTGCCCGAGACGAAATCATACGCCTTGATTCCCGCCCAGAAGTACGGAATCTGCCAGAGTCTGCAGCAAGACGTACAGTGCATTCACACAACACTATCCAGTGTTCATATAAATCTTCTTTACCTTGTAAGTAAATGAATGGCAAAATAATTCCCTGATATGCAACAAAGATATTGCATACTTATGGCATACAAAACAAACTGACTTGTAGACGGGTAACATGATGGGCAGGGGATAGGAGAGATGTGGCGCGATCTCGAGGAGGTTCGCCCGCTCGAACAGCGCCTCCTTCACCATCTTGTACTGCTCCAGGTCCAGGCCGAAGATTGCCGCCTGCATATTCATGAATTATAGGAACAAAGAGCAAGACTATGGCTGGGTAGCCAGATTCAATTCTAGAGTTAAGTTCTAGAGAAAACCTTATTGGTCATGCATCTGGAAATTCACCAAATTACCGTAATGGTACGCTTATTTGCTATGTATGGCGTATCTAACAAAATGAATGTTACAGTAAGTGTCGTTACCGTACCTGCAGATACCGCACTCCTCCGTGAATGAGCTTTGTGCTCCTCGATGAGGTTCCCGAGGAGAAATCGTCCAGCTCGACCAGGGCCGTCTTCAGTCCTTAAATATTACTCGATAAACAACTATTCTAGTATTGAAACAACTTTCACTATTTCCACATCTGGAAAATCATGCAGGTACCGAGGGGAAGAGTGTGAGCCACTACAGTACCCCCCCTGCTCCCTATCCTACCGTACCCCTGGTGGTCGAATCGAGCGCCACTCCGGCGCCCGTAGCACCTCCGCCCACAATGAGAATATCGTACTCCTCCTCCGTCTTTAGCTTAGTCAATAAATCCGTTCGGGTGGGCAGGGATCCTGCACGGAATACATTATATTTTGGTGAAAAATACATGCTCCGAATGGCCGTAATTACATTATTCTAAAAACCCACCAGATTGTCGCTTGTTTAGTTCCGTCAGAAGATCGGCATGCGCATAGCGGAAGTACGAATTCTGCAATGATTGAATCTCTTTTTGAACTTTCAAGAAAACACATTCTTGAGCTACTCTTGCATAGGCGAGTCATAGTATGGGTGGTAGGCTAAATTTTTATTGAAATTTTCACTTGGTAAGCTTCGTAATTCACGATTGTGTACAAATGGTAGGCCATATTTATTAATATTTTTAAAAAATGTGAATGGGAACGTTGCCCACGTATGTACTCTTGCGTTATATTTCATCCTTGCATTGAACGTAGTTTCTAGGCGCAAGCCTACCACGGGTTTCATAGGCCGGGTCCTTTTGCTTGCTTGATAAGATAAGAAAGAGTGCAGAGCGCGGGCTGGTAGGTTGCTATGTGCGTCTGGTTACCATGCAGCTACGGAGAAATACGGGGATAGCGAAACCATACGTGAAACAGGCCTATGCAGCTCCATGCGAATTGTAACGGCGCCAAACGTTCTTTACGTGCGCTCTACATGACTGCTCTTGATTGGACGGATACTGTATGCATGGGCTAGTGTTGCCCCAGCTCTTGCGCAGTCCGCCTTACACCCATACATGTTCTGGCGTTGTCCTGACATTTTTGCAGTCACCCCTTACGCAATTACGCACAAATCTAAGGCAGCCATCTTAACAAGTATTTTACACTGTGTTCCCCTGGTGCAGGCAACCATCCTAACGTCCGATCGGACAACCGATGTATGCCCATGTATGCTTACACCGGTACAAGAAAGAAAAACAAAATCAAGATCCGTGACTATTTCATCTCTAGGGTCCGGCTCACCTTTTGGTCTGTAAACCGCTTCTCGTTCGTCACGTCGACAGCGTAGGCCGCGGCCCCGACCGCCGCCAGTCCGACGGCTGCCTGAATATGACGAAATAATTTTATTTATTTTTAAATATTATTATTTAAATAAATTTGCATAGTAAATAAATAGTATACCTTGGTCAGTCTGCGCACCATTTGCCTGTGCTGTTGGTCTTACCTGCAAGGACGAAGGCTAGAAAAGCTAACGAGATAACGGGTCATAATTAATCCGGAAGAGGCGATAATTATGGAATAGACGTTGATGTATACGGAGAACTCCGGGTCTATTCACGTGAAGCGCACAGCGATTGTATAGTATACGGCAGGTGAAGGGACGGAGAAGGGTGAGAGTGGGGAGAAGGTGGAGGGCGAAAACGAAAAAGGCTAGTGATTGCGTTATCGGCACGTCCGTTTAAACGCACTCAGCGCACTCGGGGGGGTTCACTCCGACCAAGCGAGACACGATCAGTCGTCGGTCAAAAAGTGCCGGAACACGAGAGTTAGAGAGGAATAGGGAGGAGAGATGAAGAGAAGCAGTGGCGGAGATCAACACAGCTTTACACACTATTCTTTTCCGTCTTCTAGATCTTCTCAAACAGATGCCGGAGAGAGAATAGTCCACTTTCCTTTACCCTTCAATCGATGTGATATCAGAAAGGAGAACGCATGAGACACTAATGGGGAGGAAGGGACGGAACAACATTGGCAATCGCGTTAGGTTGAATTTGTGGTGATTGAATCTATGCCCAGACCCGTCTGATTTGTGAGCACTCTTATTTTGTAGTTATCGTAGAGCGCGGAATGGAGCTAAACAGGAAAACATCTCATGATTAATTTGCCGCAAGACACCCCGTATGCCCGCGGGTGTGGTGTCTTGCGGCAAATTCCAAGCATACAGATAATCTGAGATCACTTGCTCGCTTACACAGGTCTTAGCTGTTATCCTTACGTAATATTAGCATCTAAACTAAAAAATGTAGAAAAAGAAAAATCGCATGAACAACTTCCTACCCCCGTCAAAACAAGTGATGCAAGAACGGTGGGCGGAGCTCCGTATGAAAGTCAATGCTAAACAGCGGATGTCCGGAGTTCCGTTGTTTAGCGGCCGAATTTGAATTCCTGAATCAGGACGTGTGCAGCTCGACCCGCCCCCTTCAAGAGCGTGCACCTAGTTTTGTGTCGACTGTGATAGTCTCCTCCTGAAGTTGCCCACTGTCTCGGTTATCTCCACGCTAATATGGTGAGCTTTTCGTCTTTCTCATTAGGAGCAGCGTAATCTTTGCACTGCACAAAGAAAGTCTAGCTTTTGACGGCTTTCGCAGTGACGTTTCAGCACTTTTTCAAACTGATTTTTTATTTTGTGTTCAAGAAGTAGATCTGTAAACACAGTAGAGTTAAATTGAACCGAGAAAGCGGCAACTATGATGTAGCAAAAGTTTTGAGCTGAATATTTGAATTTACCGAAATCGAGCTGCTGGAACTGTGGGTGTCGACATAGTTGGGAGGTTTCACTTTTTGGCTAGATTAATTTCTCGTTTGCAGTCTGACACCGCAAGACCCGGCCGTTCAACCCGTGCTCCCTCTGGAGCTGCTGGACCCCAGATCCGTCAGAGGTTGGATTCAAGTCTTGTAGTTTTCGGTCACATTATCAGCTAGGTCACTTTAAATTACGAAGTGTACCTTTTGCTTGTTTAGCTTACTGTTGGAGTGCTTTACAGCGCTGACATCGCTCTGCGTCATAGGATAAATTAAAAGCGAAAAAGTGGGGAAATGAGGGTGGGTGAAGCGGTAGGGTAGAAAATTTTGGTTTATGACGGTATGGGTTAATACAGGATTGGAAGTAACGGTTCAATTTGTTCGAAGTTAGTAAGAATTGAAAAATGGGTACTGCAGTGTATTTTCGAAGCCTTGCAATATTGATGACACCTGCCATCGATATACTCGCCTTTTCAAATGACTGACAGGCCATAAATCCACGTATTCACCTCTAATTGCATTCTTGATCAGTTCTTGGCTTAACAAAGAATCCAATCGCTTCGTAAGCCAAGCTATGATGAACTACAACATGCTTCATAACTTTAAGAGTAGATGAAACGAAAAATTCAAAAATATCGTTTCAAATTTCGCGCCTTACAGACGCGCCGGCGGCGGCACGACCTCGGGCGCGGTGCGGTCGCGTGGCGCCGGCGTAAACAATGGTGGTCTGTGGAAGTTCTACACGGAAGACTCGACGGGACTCAAGATCGGCCCCGTTCCCGTCCTGGTCATGTCGCTTGTATTCATCGCCTCCGTCTTCGTTCTCCACATCTGGGGCAAGTACACCAGGTCGCGTGCCTAGACCCCCTCCCCCCGCCTATCCATTCCGTCGTCGTTTTGAATTTCCCGCGAGTTTGCACCGTAATCCCCCCTTCTCCGTCACGGCGCCTCTCACATGTGATCGTACTGTAATTTATTCCTCCTTCTAAGGGCCTTTTTTCGTAGAACCGTTGTTGTTATTGCATTCGGATATGAGTCGAGAGAATAAATACGAAGAGTTTTATTTGTCATAGTCGTACGGTAGTAGACACGGGGTACTGTAAGGAGGGATATGGCGGAGGTTTGGTGTGATTATGCCGAGCGTGAATACTGAGAGAAAGGCGGTGTGGGAGGTTGAGATACGGTTAGAGGAGGAAATAGACACTGGGAATAGCCTATAGGGAACAGCACACATTTTGGTTATTTGGTCAAATTGGGAAAATTACTAATGAAAGTGAATCTGATCAGGATAGGGGAGGAGAATGTGAAGAGATACTAAACACTCTGGTCTGGGTCATATTTCAAGCTCTGGTCTAATATAATAGTGTTCGAGGGGGGGGGGGGGGAGTTCAAGCCCGAGGATACTGATTCGGGTATTCCGCTGAATACTCATCAAAGCGGGTACGGTGGGCGATTAGCGCCGACATCGCGTACAGTACGGCGCAGATGAAGCACAGGAACTGCAAGGATGCAGCTTGGCACCGTGCCAACTACAGTATCCCTAGGAGAGTTGATCTTTGATCTTACCGCAGCAAAGGCCCACTCGTAGACGAGGCGACAGCCGTTGTGCATGATTCCATCGGAGCCGATGTCACTGCAGTTGTTGGCCCACGATCCGGTAGCGTAGTAGCCCTCGATGAAGGTGAAGACGAGGTAGAAGATGGCTGCCAGACCGCAGAAGACCGTGTCCTGCAAATGGCATTTTACGGGTCGATTACTGTAAAATGGTGATTCGCGGACCGATCTAGTCTCTGCTAGGAGTAACATGCTACACTTATAACGTTTTGAGCTTTCACATCTGTGATGTTGCACACCTTCACACTGCCAGTGAGAATCTTACAGTATCCAAAGCAATGTCTTCTATCCGCAGCCAGGGATGACAGAACACATGCATCTAGTTTTTGCCTATACAATCATTGTGAAGCTCACTTACCGTAAGCTTCCAGGGCCAGAAATCCAGGTGGGACTCGTGGAGTTTGAAGAAGTAGACAACGAGGAAGATGAAGGAGATGCACAGGGCTACCCCGACAAAGATCAGGAGAATCGTCTGCCCGAACAGAACTCCTTTGAACGGACCCGGACCGTACACGGAAACAACCAGCGAAATGATGACGAGTGCCAAAAACTGCAAAGTTTGAATAAATCGGGCTCCCGCACGGACACCGTAATTTTCGATTTTACGCTCTTGTGATTGTATTGATTGAGTGTATTTCAAAGCTTTCGAACTTTCTCAAGCTTGTTTTCATGGGTTTTTTTTAAAATTTTGTTGCTTATTTTGAGTACTCTAGGTTGAATGACGCCTGACTCCCTACTTGCGCTCTTCGATTGCTCGCTCTAAACGTCTTCCTGTTTCCTTTTTGAAATGTTGGAATTCTGTTTTGATCTATCGTTTGCTGTTCGTAATATAAGCTTATGTCTCACGATTTCCATGATGCACAGAATTCCTTGCGGTGCGAAACAGTGGTTCTTGTTAAGCGATCCTCTGCCGAATCGATAAACCTGAAAAATTCTTTATATCATAAATTATGTTTTTTTTTCCAAGTTGAATAACACTTTCTGTTTCTTGATCGTACAACTTTTTCTCACTTGCGCATGGTTTATTATTCATCTTTCTCGAAATGCAAAAAAACAATGTCAACGTATGATGTCTCGGGAACATTCCTCGCTCCTTCATTGCCTTGTTTGCCTGTTATTTTATCAAAGTTGTGTCAGACGCGATTTTATTTGCTCATTCCTCTATACGGGCCATTCTCTCGCGCCTTAATCTTTCTCAGTTCTCTTCGATTTTCTATTCTGCGGAAAGCTTTTCGTTCAACGTGATTTTAATGTTGTTAAAGTTCGTGAAATATCCAAGTTATTTCATCAAATTATGCTTACTGATCAAAATTGATCAAGCTAGGGCAAGTTATCGGTTTGACGAGATTTATATTTTCCTTTTTTTGCGGCGTGTTCAAGCAGGCAATTTTGATATTAGTGGCTTTATCTTTTAAATAAAAAAAATATTGCTATCAAAAGATGTACTATGACGGCGCGACTTACCATGTCCTCATCGTACTTTGTCTGCGTTTTCGTCGTGGTTGTCACATATGTTCCATCTGGAGCCTGCGTTGTATAAGTCTCTTGATGGCGATCCATCCAGGCACCTCAAATCACAAACTTGATCTCCTAACCGCCAATTCTTAAGAATAATAGTCCAACAACGTATTCAACGCAACTTGCATTAACCGTAAACCAACATACGCAAAATGACTCTCAACTAACGAGCGATCAAAGCTAAAACGAAAAGCAAGATCAAAGGGGGAAGGCGCTAGTGAAGAGGAGAGACTAGTAATACTGGAGGCGCATATCGCACACGCTCCCCTCAACCCACACAATGCATTCGCAAGAAAGGAAAAGGCAAATAGAATATCGTTTCGGTCGGGTACGCACACGACCACTGTGATAGTACCACCTCGACTTGCGTAAGAAACTTTCTCCTCCTCCCCCCTCCCCCTCTCCTCCCCTCCTTCCAATTTCTTCTCCCTATTCGTGATAGGCGCAAATCGATGGTACATGAGAGGGAGGAGGAAAATAGGGCCACGCCCTAACTTCTTCTTCACCTAGGTTGCAGGGCAAGTAGGAAAGAAGAACTAACAAGGGGCTTTGAAATAGACTGGAAATTGCTGGATCTAATTGTTGAAAACAAAATGTAGAGAAAATTTGTCAATATGCTTCTCAAATTTAACCACACATAATCTTGATATTTGAAGAGATTAAAATACTTGTAAACATTCCACCAGATAAAACTAGTGAGGAATGAGATTGATCTCAAGCTTTGTCACGTGACTATTGAACCCTTCCGCCCTCATTCGCTCTCGGTCCACCTCACATACAGGCCAACCCGCATCAAGCATGCGAGGGCAGAGCGACTACTGTTATATTTTTAGAGCAGGTCTACATAGATGGGCACGGTTGCAGGTACCGTGGTTGGGTAGCTTACTGCGCAAAAAAATTGCAAGTACTCGGTAGACTGCTGCAGAAGAATACCCTTACTTCATTTTTCGATCGTTATGTATGGGAAGGCCACTGCAGTAATGTACCAGCAAACCCTGCCCATCTATGCAGGTCTACCAATATAATACACACCAATTTCGATGAAACCACCTAATAACCTATTGAGTAGTGCCCCGATTCACCCATTACGCAAATGCGTCGATAAATTAAATTAAATTAAACTATTTTGTCTTCGAGCACCCTACTAATATAGTTATACAGTGTGCTTAAAAGTGAGACACTTAATATCCAATGGTCCGGATGAGTACCCATGTATGGATCAACTCCTCCGTGTCTCCCCCCCCCTTCTTCGGCCTACCTGCCCCGAGCACACTCCACTAGGGGTCATGCCCGACCCCCGGGGGGAGACTGTCAATAGAATACCAGGGTGACCGCTAGGCAAAGATTTGATGGGTTTTACAACCGTCAAGTCTCTAAAGGAAGACTTTAGCTCTGCTTGATTGGACTACACACTTTTTGACAGTTGCTTGCCGGGTTAATTAATTGATAAGGTTAGATTTTCAAAAACTTTGTGCGATTGTTGGAAATTTCTAAAAAGAGCTGATGTTCTAGGTCGGATCTAATACCGTAAAGTTGGGAAATGTTGCTTTTCATTAGATCACAGAACACCAGCCCAATAGCTTGTTAACTAATTTCTAAATCAGATTGCGAACGCATATGGCAGGTAGCTACATTGTCATTGATAGGGAGAAGAGAGAAAAAAACTCCTACAATACAAAGTTATTATTCTCTGCATTACTATGCAATAAACCTAACGAGCAGAGTAGCAGAAGCCAACCAAATCACAATTATGATTCCCCCAACTAATGAAAAGTCTAAAACTAAAAAAATAACCAACTACCACAGACCGGCTGCCATCAACCAAACAACAGAGAAAGAAATGGGGGGGGTGTGCCCTTCGACACCTCTGCCCCCACTGATCCCCTGTGCTCCGTGCTGTCTACAGTCTCTTCACTCTCCCTCCCTGCCTGCCCCCCCCCTTCTAGCATAACAAACAAGGCTCAAACCGCGGACCGAGTCTCTCATTCTCTATCCTCCTCGTCGTGCTCGTTTTTGTAAGAAGAAGGAAGGCGACAAGCGAACAAACAACGGAGGGAGTGACTGAAGAGTTAGCTCTTTCCAGGGACTGACTCACTGTCCCTGATCGCGAGAGCCGAAGATCAGTCGCGCGGTCAGAAGCACTCGAAACCGAGGTGCATATTGCAACTGCAGAAGAACCAACCAACGCCTAAGACGATGAGCACTGTTTGTTTGTAGTGCTTGCACTACAATTGTACTCCGCATTGTAGCGGCGACTTGCGGGTCATCAAGACAAATCGAGGAAAGCTATAGTTTCTTCACTGCACTTGAGCTTCCGCTTTCGGGTTCTCACAGTTCCTCTGACTGCGGAGTAGTACTGTCGGATATCGCGGTCGATCCGTACCCGTCAATTCCTGGTCTGCTCGGGGGGAGTAGTCGCGATGGATCTGTCACTGGTGGGGTCACTCTCCTCCCCCCTGCTCTCTCGTCAGGTCTCTCATCTCTTCTCTCCCTCCATATCCGCCTCTCCCTGTCCCTCTCTTCTCTCCTATTCCCCACTTGGTCATACCATACAGGGGGGACACAGGAGAGGGAGAGAGAGAGAGAGAGAGAGAGAGAGAGAGAGAGAGAGAGTGCGCGTCCCCGCTCACCTCTAACACACTCCTCTCACTGAAGAGGAGAGCGGAGCGGAGAGGAGCCGCAACGCGTCCTGAGTCACGCGTCGCGGTCGCGATCGCCCGAGCAAGTGGAGACAGCTCCATTTTCGCCTGTTAACCGTTTCGCGCGCCGTGAGAGCTGCACTGCAGCTTTGTACAGGCGGAGGTCTCGTCGCTGCCTCCAGCCAATGGCATGCCTTGTTCTCTCTCGTTGTCTGTCTGTGGCGAGTGTCTGTCCGTCTGTCCGTCTCTTGCCTCAGGCATGAAGCGAGAGATAGAAGGATGGGTGACGAGATGAGGAGGAGGAGGGGAGGTCCCCCTCCTCCTCCTCTTTCTCTTCTTTGTAGGCCCTCAGGCGGTCCTCTAGCCTCTCTCACGCGCCTCATAGCAACAGTCTTCGTTTCGTCTCCCCTCGGGTTCACCAGACATTCATTCCCTCGCATTTTTCTCGCTCAGTCAGTCCGCTTACGAGAAAGTCTTGCGATTGTAACACGTGTCGTTTGGGCTTCGTAGCACTCGGGTTGGCAAGCCGACTCATAAAGTGCAACGTTTACATCACTGCGCACCCCCCCAAGAGAGAGGGTTGAGGAATGAAGAGACGGGCGGCGAAAACGCATGTATTATTGACGAAAAAGTTCCGTCAGTCAACTCAAATTCCTACTTCGTCTGCTCTCCCTCTCTTCATACCGCTTCGCTCTCTCGTCGGAAGTAGGAATGAGACAACGGACGGAACATTTTTTTCCTCAACCATAAATGGTGCACTTTATGAATCGGTTTGCCAAGCCTACTTATTGTTAGCTCACTAAGTTATTACGATGAAGCCAGTAATAGCAGTGGCGTTCGCTGCACGGGGAGAAGAGAATGCGATGCTGTCGTTTGCGTAGGCTGAATCACGCGCTGATTCAGCAGCAGCCTTTCCATCGCCTTTCCACCCGATTGCTATTTATTACTGCTCCTGCCCCGATTATGATGCCGGCCGGCCACTGGTACGAATTGTACGAATGCCGAAATGGTCGAAGACCGCTTGGCCGCCCAATTCTTGAAGTGCTTCTGTTGCTTCGCCCGCCCAACCATCTTGATGAATCGGTCTTGACAGTCGTTACCGGCAGTAAGCTTCTTCTTCTTGCTTTTTCGCCCAACGAATATGGAACGATGGTCTTCGTACATGGGCCGGAACCCGGCAGTCGGTCTGCAAGTCCCGCATTGTGTCAAACGTATAGGCTTGGTAGGCGCGCCGCAATTAGACACATAGACACGAATTGGTAGGCTAACGTGAGATTATTCATTGGCAGGCACCTTTTTTTGGAATAATTGACGGTAGAGCTGCCCATGTGTGACGGTCTTCGCTCTCCGCTGCATCTAACGGTCGTCGCTCTTAATTCTCCGTCGCAGCCTCTCCTTCATTCCCTCATTCATTCGCCTCCTGCGTCGTCTTCCTTCCTATCCAATCGTTTGGTCATTGAGAAGGAAGGGGAAGGGGAAAGGAAAGGAGAAGGGGGCAGTGGATTGCTCATTCTATCTCTCCCTCCTCTTAGTCTCCGTCTCTGCACCTCCTCATTTCTCTCCGTATTTCTCCATACTATCTCGTTCTCTTCCCGAGGCACACCGCCACCTCCCACCATTATCACTTGTCAATTGGGCGCGCGATTCTCCTCTTTCCCCCCCCCTTTCTCCTCCCTTCTCTCCTAATTGATTTTGGGTGTGAAGTTGTTGGCCTATCCGCGGCTTCCATCTCAGAAGCGAGGAAAGCGAATCAGTTTGCGGGAGGGGAAGGGGGAAGACAGCTCGATTCCACCCCACAAACACCCCCTCCCCCCACCCCCTCCCTCTCTTCCTACTGAGGATGAGTCCTTTGTCGTCGGAGATTGGGTTTCACGCTTCTCGTTCGGAAACCGGGCCTGGTTTAGCCTTGTTATCTTCGGAGCCCCTTCATCTGGCATTCAAAGTCCTCAAGTTCACGACGACGTGCTTGTCAGCGCCCTCATATACTTCTGCACCAGCTATTCGTGTTCCAGTAGGCTTCAGGATTTCGATAAGCCTACAAAGCAGGTACATAAAGTGCCTGCCAAACTTTGATGTGATGAAGGCTCCTGCAATCCATCCAATGGCAGGATCGCCGTTCGATTCTGCCTCTCCAGATCTCTCGGTCTGAGGAGACCACATGTCTCGTAGCCCGTTTCCCTCTCTCTCGTTCTCTCCCTACCCTCTATCTCCCTCGTTTTATCTCAGTCATCTTGCTCCCTCCTTTGCTTCCCCCCTACCTGAGGCTTATTTGACGGTAAACGAGTCTCGGTGAGGAGTGTACGGCTGGGCTACTTATTGACTGGTTGTTGCACTTCGCTGTGGGAATCGTTCTGTAGAGTCCTCTGATCTTATACCATCCCAACACGATCGTTGCATTGGTATGCTTATTAACTAGCTCATGGTGTTATGTATGCAGAACGCTTCATGTATTGTGAAGAACCCCTCAACATACCAGGATACAGGCTTCAGAAGTTTATACCCCCCTCATGAATCCTGGTATGCTTGGGTTGATGTCTGAGGGAAGGGAGTATCTCCCTCCGCGAGACTACTGGGATCACGCGTTCATCGTCAATTCTAATGAGCCATGCGTCGATTCATCTCTCGAATCCGGTGCTCTAATCGGAGTTTACTGCCAAACCACGGCTGCTTCCATATCATACCACAATATAGCGCAAACAGGACTGGCAAAATCGTTATTTATCTACATAATAAATGGCGCTTCGATGCTCAAGCAGGCAGAGTAGTATGAGTGTGATGAATGTCCGAGACGCACACATTATTCAGCGCTCTCTACGATCTTGCGCGTCTTTTCCCGAAGTGAACCTCTTTTTCTTCTTCGATTATGATGAAGTTGCTCCAATGCTGTACGTGGAAACGCGGAGATCCATGTACATTTAGAGATGACGAGGCTTTATGAGCATGTTGCACAATGTGCAACCGTTATGCGTCCTCCATGGAAGTCTTCATATCTTTTGAAAAGTGTGAAGGATACTCGATTAGTGATATCGAATTGCGGCTGTGCTAAATCCACAGTATCACATACAAAGATCAGCCTCAGTTCACGGTTTCCCTTTCTTCTCGTTGATGCACACAATCAAAAAGCATCCATCCTACCGAGCGTTTTGCTTTACGGTACCGGCGGTCCTTCTCGATCGGGCAACCATATTGCTACTTCTCTCCCATTCCTCCAATCCCCAACTTAAATCGTCGCTTCGCCTCTTCCCCCCCCCATCCTCCCCCTCCATCCCTCCATCTTTCCATTTCATCCTTCATTCCCCATCATTACTTGCACTCCCCCTTCCCCTCCTCGTTCTCCTTTTCTTCTTCGTTCGACGGCATCGGCTATTTTCAATGTGCGCCGTGGGCGCTAGGCGATTTCTCGATGCGTAGTTTTCAAAAGTTGACGATTGACTCTTGATTGTTCGGCCACCCACGCCTGCCCTTCCCAAAACCCCTTCCCCGCAATAATATTTTGAGAAACGGGCCTACCAGTGTACGAAATCAAGCCTACCTATTGAAATTTTGTAGGAAATATAGGCCTACCAAAGTAAAATTTCAAAGAAATATGGGCCTACCACTCATACTTCCGGTTCGTGCCCGCGTATGGTTGAAGCCCCTACCCTGAGACCCCTTTCCCCCCCGAGGGTAACCATACATGGACGCGGACGCGACTGTCGGGTGGCAGGCGCCTTATTGTTGGGGATCTCTCACTGGTAGGCTAACCAACACTGCACGTTATCCACTCTTAAGCTCTTGCTGAAAATAATGTATGGTAAGGCTGCCCACGTTTGAGGGTAACCCCAACC
>LS906148.1:83004-96087 GCA_900490955.1 Micoletzkya japonica | reverse complement strand
ATTAAACTTAGAAAGTCTTGAGATACGGCGAAGGAGCATTGATTCTAAAATGCTCCTCAATCTTGTATATGGAAACATCAGACTTTCCCATAAAACATCCCACCATTTCAACATAAGGATTTCTAGAAGCAGAGGACCAGGTTTCATGTTAGCCTATTCAACAAAGAGCCAGAATTACAGGACCAATAGTTTCTTTGTGCGATCCGCAAGAGCCTTTAACTATACACGATTATTATCTTCTCGCATCTAAATATGTTTTTCTTTGTAATGCTAATATTGTTTTTCCTGTGATTATTCTTCATTGTATTTTATTTTCTTTTTTTATCCCGCGTTTCTACGTAAATGCATAAATATCTATCTATCTATCTTACAAGGAAGCATGGGTCGGGTAGGCCACTGTACCGAATACGTTCTCTTGCGAGTCGCCAGCTAGCGTTTCGCTAGCGAAGCGGTGTGCAGAGAGCGCAGGCAAAGTAGGAATGGCGCATACTGACGCGCACATACGTGGGCAGCCCTTTACCGCCCATTATTGGGAACTAGAGCCTACCATTGGATAACTTGAGGTTTTCTTTAGCCTACCAATGTAGTATCTGGGATAATAAGGCGCCTTCCAAGTGAAGTTTCTGACAAAATGAGGGGGCCTACCACCCGACCACCGTCGGGTCCGTCCGTGCCCGTGTATAGATGTGCAAGTTGTGCACGGCATATAGCTTCCCTTTAGAATCAATATAATATACAATCGATAATAAAAAATCAATAATATACTATCTATGACGACTGACCGTGCATGCGCTTCGACCCGTAGACGACCTTCCCGTCGATCTCGTCCGTCGGCACGCGGAAGTCGCTGTCGACGGCGACGATCGTCGTCCCGAGGTGCTCCTCGATGTCCCCGAGCATCTGCATCGTTGCAAATGTCATGGCATAAACAGTTGAGAGGCGCCAGCGAGCGCTTTTGGTAAATATGTCATATATGCAATGCATATATTATGCATCCCCGAGCATCTGTATCATTTTTTTAAAATTTAAATATTATCAATATACCCAGAGAAATGCAAAGCAAAACAAAAATCTGGTCATGAAACAATTCGCTTTTGTGTAGACGCTCATTGTCAGCAAAGGAACAAAGCTCTCAATCGCCCCACCTGCATCTCCCTAAACCAGATCGTGCATCCCTTCTGCGCGACATCGCGACGATTGGAGCAGTTTACGCCGCGTGATCTGCACGATTTTACTATCTTTTTAATTTATTATTTTCTAAAATTACCAAAATAAATATATACTGAAACCGAGCTAACTTGCACGTGTGGTACCACTGCTTCTCCGGGTGAACGGAAACCAACGAGATGGAAAGGCCCATTCTGAACGGGAGATACAGTAGGATGAATTGAATCACCGTCGCTCTTCCCCAAGCTTTCCGTAACCATGAACTCTATCCGTATATCAACGGTCCTCTTTCAAAAAGCTTAAATATGTACCTATCTGCGCGCCCGACTCGTCCCACCCGATGAATGTACTGCGACTTGTCGTCGGGCAGGGTCACGTTGATTACTGTAACCGGCTTACGTTCTTCCCTATCACATCTGCTAGATCTCGTCGTTTATGTATCTTCAGCTGTTCGTGCTACAATCTCCGCAATACTACATATCCCATAACACATATCGTCCTGCTCAATACGATCGATCAAAAGTGACCTCCTCCTCCTACCGTACCCCCTCCACTTACCAAACGGCACGCCCGCCACATCGAGTCCTCGGGCCGCGACGTCCGTACAGATGAGGAAGGGCAGGTCGGCCGTCTCAAAAGTAGAGGTTTAAAATCGGTTACTTTTGGACGATATGTTTCGCTGTTTTTGGTGGCCAGACGCGTCACGGTTATGAATGATGTGTGAAACATAAGCGTCAAAACAGGGGATAAATACTCATACTTTAAATTATTTTTGCGGTGGGGTCGTTTTCGAGATGCGGTAGGGTAGCTATGTAAATCGAGAATTTAGCACAGCTGTGGGGGGTAATTTCGCACCGCGGTACGGGTAATTTCATAGTAAACAGCGGCCTGCGGGCGCGAAGGGTCCTACCCCGTAAATTACAATCAATTACTGTATTTTTTCCCTGCGTCAAAAGAACCGATTTTAAACCTCTACTCAAAAGATGATCTTGCCACAAAACCAAAACAAGACAAAGGTCCCCACAACAAGACAACTCGCCACCTACAGTACCCTCCCACCAATTACAGTACCTTGAACCTCGCCAAGGTCTCCCTTCGCTCCTCCGGCGTCCGATCGCCGTGCATGCAACCCGCTTCGTAGCCTGATTTTCGCTATTAGAAAATATAACACAAGCTAAAGCATAACACAACAAGTCCTTTTTTTCTTTTTTTTTAAGAAAACCAATAGGCTTCATAGCTTTTGGTGAAGAGACGCGTCGCAGTCGTGAATGATGCATGAAGCCATAGTCATAAATATTATAGAATATGCAGATCTCTAGCGGTAATGCGTTGAATGAATAAAATCATTCCTACCATTCCTCCGGAGGTACTCCTCCATCGCGTCGCACTGCTGCTTCATACGGCAGAAGATGATCGCATGCCTCATGTCCAGGGCTTTTATTGCCTAAACGCTGCCAATTATCTAGTGGACTCGAAGCCAACAGGCATCAAAGCGAGCGCATCTTGAACGAGGACGCATTCGGTACCGTAGCCAGGTTAATTCAGACTAATTTGCATAGCGAGAGAGCGAAGGGCATAGAAGAGAAATTAATCGAATCCGTCAGGGTGCCGTCAGGTATTTGAATAGATTACGATGTTCCGAATGGAGGTCGTTTAACCCTTCCCCCCAGACTGTCTCGGTTTCGTGCTCATGAAGGTTCACCGTGACCGGGAAGGTTGCCCACGTACAGCTGGCCCACCTTGAGTACGTACACTCCCTTGAGTATCTTCGTCCCGAACGACAGCGTCTCATCGGTGGCCGTGCCCGGCCGCACGTCCTTCTGGAGGTGTACGTCGTCGTCCTGCACATAAATAAAGCTCATTTATTTTATTTTTGGAATATGCTTTAAGAAAGCTACTATCTTAAGAACCGGCTCGCTGTGCTGCCACAGCTATATGCTTGAGGAATACATTCTGTCAGTTGTAAAACAGTATGAGGGGAAAGTGCAGACAACGCGGAAACTAGTACACTGGTGGAACGTTCCATCAACAATATTATAGTGGATCAAAAAGATCCGTCGGAAAATTGTCATTCCGAATATACGGCAAGAGAGTGTGCAAAAGTGAGAGAATTAGACTCATTTTGAAACGGGAGAAACTGACGGATCGCCGTTTCTTCCACTATAGTGTCCTCGAAGAAGGGGGGGGGGGGTGTGGATGGTATGTTACCGTATGCCCCCCTACCGTACCCACCCGCATTCCCAGTCCCTGCGAGAACAGCCGAATCCACTGGCGGTCATTCGACGCGTCGACGTGGCACACGACGTGATGCACCTGTATTCACAGTCTTCAAAATGTTCAGCGATCGAGCCAAAACGCTTAGGATACGGTGTTGTTTTCCGTGCGAGAGTTCCTACCGAAATCAGGGTTATTTTCCGGCATCTCGTTCGCCTAACATTTTCACTGTTGTGGAGAACACTGTGTATCAAGTAGCTGTTGATGTTGGAAGAAAGGGCAGCGGCTGCACACTAGCTGTAACTAGACAATACGCTGGCAACTTGCTCCTAATAATGCATTAGGCTGAAATTTCACTCACCATTTATTGCACGCACCATTACGAGCTGCGGTTAACAAAAGTCGTCTGCCCATACGTGGGCACCGCCGACCCATAGTATGGGTGGTAGGCCCAAATATTCGGGTAATTCTACTTTGGTAGGCCCCCGATTTTTACAGGAATTGCCAATTGGTGGACTCGAAAATTCGCGATTCTCTACTATGGTAGGCCCGCCCGTTTCCCAAAATATGGTCGGGAAGGCCGCCCACCGTATGAGTCTGCCCCTACCGTTTCCGAGATGGCCTCCATGCCCTTGAGATCGATCCAGGCGGGGAAGTGCATGTAGCGGTCCTGCACACGGAATCATTCAAAACACGGTTCGATTTTAGAACCCATGAAAAGAAGTGCGATACAGTATCACGGGGCATAAATAGTCGTATGTGAAATTTATTGTGCGACAGGGGTAATTTTCTAGCAGCGGCAGGGCGGACATGTAAATCGAGAATTTAGAACAGCGGTGCGGGTAATTTTGCGGCGCGGTATGGGTCATTTCTATAGTAGAAAAGACGATCTGCGGGCGGGAGGGGTCTCATGCGAAAAGTATAATCACATACGAGTATTTTTCCCCTGTACAGTATAGGAAAAAAAAAACGTCAGCTGAATGCGGAATCCGCTAACTGCAAGAAGAGGAAGCAAACGCGTACCGCAAACTGCTTCATCTGCTGGTTGTGCAGGGTGGCTGAGCACACGATCATCTGCAATGTTTCTCCGCCTGTTATCACACTGCGCAAATATATATTTCCCGCCAACTCGCATTCAAATATCCTCGATGATACCTGCAGCCGACTTCCGTCTACCGTAATCCTGGGCAGCTTCTCGATAAGCCTGTCAATCTGACGCGCCGACTGCGACGCGATCATCTCGAAAAAATAATTAATCAATTAACCAATCAATTTTGATTGATTGATTAGTTTGCTTATTATTGACCAAAGCTAATCGCTAATCAATAATAAGCACACTAACGCCCCCCTACAGATGAGTCATCTTTGCACAGATAGTAAGTACTATAGCCTAAAAAGTTTAAATAAATTGAATCATTTTATAATTTAATTACCTGATCCGCCTCATCCAGCACGATAAAGCGAATGTTATCCACGGGAATCGCGCCACTCTCGACCATGTCACAGATACGGGAGGGCGTGCCTACTACCGCGTCGCAGCCCTGATAGGCATTATTGATATTATTGAAGACAGTTTGGTTGGTGAGGCCTTTTCCACTAGTATATGTTTCGCGAAACCGAGGCTATCTCGCCCTCACAATATTAGAATTATGAGTTCATGATCGAGTAATGAGCAACTGTCCAGCACCCACCTTCTCCACCTTCGCTATGCAGTCCCTCAACGCGGTGCCGCCCGAGGCATTTACGCATCTTGAATACTCTCTGCCTTCATAATATAAATGTACTTATTTAATAAGTAAGTCCTACTTATCACCATAATATATTGCAATAAATAAGGAAAATTTTTAGAGTTAGACAGATTGTTCACAAACCTGACCGCCGGATCATCCAGCTTCTTTCCGAACAGCAGCAGATTGTTGTAGGTCTGCTCGACCAGCTCATAGGTGGGCTCCAGAACGAGAACCAACGGATTCTGAGATTACAATACTGCACCTGATTTAAGAGAAAATTCATCGACCTAAAGTATTCGAAAACATTATTATTATTATGTTAATGTTGGGGGGGGTGGGCTAAGCTTGACAAGCTTACATTGTGCGCATTCGCACTGTTCGTCGGGACGGCAGCGGAGCGAAAGCGGACGCAATCCCGTGGAGCTGCGACGAGCGTGGCGTAGCCCTGCGATGGAACGAGATAGGGGATAGGGGCGAGAGGTGCGGAGAGTAGAGAGCATACGATTCGCTTTGTAGAGGCAGCTATGCTTCATGCCGAATATAAAACGATGCACCCCCTCATCTCTATAGGTGGCCTATCTCTATACGTGAAATACACCATTTCGCTACCAATTAGATCGGTCATATACGGTTACATACAATACGGGCAAAATCGGACATTTGGGCAAGATTTGCCCAATTCGTATATCTCCACTAGATCAAGGAAGCCCTAGTAGTCACGCAAGAGCGTGGATATCCGATCGGGCGTTAGGATGCGTGTCCACACAAAGAGAATCACAGTGCTCGTATCGATGGCTACGCTTGATAGTCTCGAAGATCATGCTTATAGCAACCACACCATTACCTAGGAAGAATGAAATGAAGTATGGTCATTGCCAGGACTTCGAGCGCCTTGAAGTACGGTATCCACTTCCCCCCCCCCTCGCGTCCATACACGCTCCTAGATCATATACCGTACCTTGGGCAGGAGGTTCTAATACATGTGCTGTCGCTCTGGTATGTAGGCATGGCAAGACCAAGATAAACCGGCCAAACCCTGCTTTCTCTGCTAATTGTAAGCATACCTTGGGCAGGTGTTGGACTGGCTTCGAGCCAAAGTTGCACCTCAACGACGACGTCTGCAGCAGGACCGCGGGGTAGAAGAGGTCGGACGACGATGCCCGAGGCAAGGCGAAGGCGACCGGGAAGACGCGGCCGTTCTTCGACCAGCTGAATGGAAGAAAAATGAATGAAACTCATCTCGGAGACCTGCAAAACCACTATAATCGGGCCAATCCGAGCTAAACCTTGGCACAATATATAACACAATGATCGAACTCATTATTATCTAATGGCTATTTTAATAAAGGTTTAAAACGTTTATTTAAACCATTTAAAAAAAGATAAAATCACTAATAAATAGTAAGAAATTCTCTCACGCGACAGTCCCCGCGTCCAGATCCAGTAGGCATCCCAGCGTGTCACCCACGGTGAAGCTCTCCCCGTAGTCATCGAATCGGTTTGCGTGACTCTTCTTCCCCGTCCCCCCGAAGCCCCACGACTCGGAGTCGGTTCCTGCAGCGAATGTCGGGGTTACGGTTTTCGCCAAAACTTTCTAATCAGTGCGCGTCAAGCCTAATACCCCGTGAGCTACAACGAAACTGGCTATCACTATAATTCTCGAATGATAAATTAAATGAATGTCAGGGGCAGGTAGGGGGGCTACCGTACCCAGGAGTACGGTATCAGAAGGAGGCTACCGTACCGAGATTGAGCGAGGCTCGCTCGGTCGCCCATCCCACACGGCACAGTCCGTCCCGGACTATGGCTACCTCGTAGTAGTACTTGCCTGAACGAGAGCTTTAATACTGCAAGTATTCTAAACCGTTCTGCCGCTGTTCATGCGGAAGAGCGAACCATATAGAGGCGCAAAATGTACCCTAAAATCGGTTTTCGTCACAAGATAATTAAGTACGTAAGTATCCAAATCGTCTCGCCACTCGAGTGCGGTCCCTCCCAATCTGCCACCTACCGTACTACGACTGCAGTAACCACGTACAGTACCCAAAGCATAATTCCCCCCCTCCCAATCGTCTCACCCCTCGAATGGACTCCCCCCGTCGCTCTTGCTCCGTGCCACAGCTTAGCCGCCCGACTCTCGCACGTGACCCCGTCCGCCTCTATCGCCAGCCCCACATCCCGGTCCCGGGCATTGAGCGTCCACGTGGGCTCCACTGAAACGCGTCCGCTTTAAGTGAATAAATAAAGGCCGTCCTGAGAAAGGGTTGAAAACCAAGCACGCAGCTTCGTTCTCTCGACGGAATTAAGAACGAGACAAATGACCTTTCCCCCAAGCATTATTGCCCAAAACTACCGTACCCTCCTCCTTCTTCCGCCCCTTTCCCTCCCTCGCATCCCTCCTCGTCTCGTAGACGATCTGCGTTATCGGCAGCGAGAAGGCGCCCGTCTTGCCACTCCCCGTCTCGGCCGCCTGCAAGGGGGTACGGTAGTGAGGGGAGGGATACCGTAGGGTTCTCTTTTTTGACGCTTTTTCTCAGTTATATCTCATGCGGTAAGCTAGCTCCCTTTAAGCACTACGGTAAGTGCTTAAAGGGAGCTAGCTCAAGCCGGCAACAATTTAGAACAATTCTCAAGCTTGTTAACATCATCAAGATGCAGGAAGGTAGCGGCGTCTGGGAATGACTCACGATGAGCACGTCGCCGCCTCCCAGAATCGCAGGAATAGCCTCGCTCTGAATGGCCGTGGGCAGCCTGCAATGACCACCCATTCACAAGCTTATCTTACTAGCCACCCTTCAGCACCGAGTACGGTAACAACATAAGATTCAGGGTCGCAATCTATCCCCACTCACTCCCAGTTCATCTCCGCCACCGCTTCCGACAGTTGCGGCAGCAGTCCGAGCTCCTCGAAGGCTGTTGCCATCCCTGAAACGGGTTACTGTAGAATACCGTAACCCACGATATTTTCAGATCGCGTACAAAATAGATGTATTGAAGTATAAGCAACATCTAGACACACAGATACGTGTTCTGATTTGCATACACGAAAACCTTTTGTAAAGGTATCAAAGAGACCCATGCAGCTGAAACTCTATGCATCCCGGATCAATCCATTACATATTCACAGTCTTCATTAAATACGATGAAATTACAATTAGCAAGAAAGGAAGAATAAAGATGCACGATTTCATAGAAAAGGATAAGATGGCCGTTAGCCGGCTTCTAGCAATTGGGATATTACAGACGGCCGGGTTACGGTAACACTACGAGACATGCATGCGGCGGAGGCATACGGTACATGAAGAGGATTGAAGAGCTGCTATACGCCCAACCGGATGGTACTACTTGGCTGCGAATTTTTTTAAATCTTAAGCTGAACACCGTAAAGTTACAGTATGCCCTAATGTCTTTGCGTAAGACAAAAACTGGACTGCTACCATCCGGCTTTGCGAAAGAGCGCATAAAATATTCACGGATTACAAGCAAAGCGAGTAAAAAGCGTGGAAAAAGGTGAACTGTAGGCGGCGATTGGTGGATATACTGAGTGAATACAATAAAGTGACCAGAAACAGGGGGGGGGGGACAAACTATTCAATGCGGTACAAGGATATGTAACAGGATATGCGATATGTGGCAGGAATAGAGCTAGCTCATCCCAGCCTTCACATTGCTTCTCTCGTGCCTACTCTACGATTGAGAGGGACTGCATTGCGAAGCTGGAGGAGGTGCGTGCTAAAAAGTGTATTCGATAAAATATAATAAAAAAAAACTAGTATAACTAAAAGACCACCGTTCAGCTTCTTTCCGAACAAAAAGAGTCTAACATAGGTCTGCTCGACCAGTTCATACATAGGTGGGCTCCAGAACGAGAACCAGTGGGTTCTCAAATTATAAGATAAATTCCATGCAATACGTTGAAATAAAGTTTCAAAAGCATTTTAATATTAGGGTTACAATCTTGCAAGCTTACACTTTGTGCTTTCGCACTTTCGCACAGCCGAGCGAAAGCGAACGCAATTCTGTGGAGCGGAGGTGAGCTTAGTGTAGCCCTGCGAATTACTATCTTCGTTTATAGTTATACACTTATTCACAGTTTAAATCTAATAATAGATTGTCGAAAACGGAATCGGAAGAGGAAAACACCAGACATTAGGAAGAGCTTCCCTTAACGACGCCATATTCACTCGATGTCAGGTACACCAAGACGATGGATAGGCACATTTGGAGCCAAAAGAAACGGCCGAACCATGTTTGCCCTACGAACAATAAGCATACCTGGGGCAAGTACAGTATGGGCACCGCGCCAAAGTTGCACGTTAAGCCCGACTCCTTCAGCAGAATCGCGGGGTAGAAGACGTCGGACGATGCCCGAGGCAGCGAGAAGGCGACTGGGAAGACGCGGCCGTTCTTCGACCAACTAAAGAGAAGACCCACTCATCTTAGACTTACGAAAGACTGACTGCATTCGTTCACCTATTTCCGACTAGAAAGCGGCGGAATTTGATAATACGGCTGTAAAACCATAAAATCAATATACAAAAGCGTAGATCAAATAGTGACGTTGTTGAATTTCGTGCCTTGATTTTGTACGGAGAAACTGATAAAAGCGTCTTGATTCACACTAATAAACTGGAAACTCATCATAATTTGGCATAAAACGGCAAATTAGGAAACTAAAGTACCTTGATTTTCTAAAAAGAAGAAAAGTGTCTTGGGTAATCTCTAATCTTGATCTATATATACAAAAGAGTAAGAACTCCTCACGCGACAGTCCCCGCGTCCAGATCCAGCAGGCATCCTACCGTATCACCCACGGTGAAGCTCTCCCCGTAGTCTTCGAATCGCTTTGCGTGACTCTTCTTCCCCGTCCCCCCGAAGCCCCACGACTCGGAGTCGGTTCCTGCAGCGTTACGGTAGCCAACGATCAAGTGCTATTTAGACAGTGATCAACATTGAGATTGGCAACTATAATTCACTATTGCTAGGTCCAGGGGTTACGGTAATTAAGGTGGGCTACCGTACCCAGATTAAGCGAGGCCCGCTCAGTCGCCCATCCAACACGGCACAGACCATCACCGACTATGATCACCTCGTAGTAGTATTTGCCTGCAGGAAACATTATTATCTGCCCGAACTACATCGATCATTGAAATACTGTGATAATACAGTGCAAGTAGCATAATCATCTTTAATAATCATCATAATCAGCTACTAGTCTTAATCAGGTCTAAGTTACGAAAAGCATAGAGAGAAAGCAGGAATAGCATGCTTTTAAGAAACCCGCAATCGCCTCACCACTCGAATGGACGCCCCCAGTCGCTCTTGCTCCGTGCCACACACTTTCCTCAAAACTATCACAGGCCACTCCACCAGGCTTTATCACCAACCCCGCATGCCGGTCCCGCACATTGAGCATCCACGTGGGCTCCTCTGAAAGTGAACATGTAGTATAGCAACCAAAAGTGGACCAGCTTGAATAAGAGCATAGACAAATGACGGACCGCAATTCCCTCAAACAAATATGCCCAAAAGTACCGTACACTCATTCTTCTTCTGCTTATTCTTCTTCTTCCACTTTCTATGCCTCGTATCTCTCCTCGTCTCGGCTGACTGTAATGGGGTACGGTATAGAGATGTCATAACTATATATATCGGTTAACGGTCCCGATAGCCATTCTCTCTCTTCATCCTTCATTAACGATGCACCGGTAAGCGGTGATCTTGTTAACGGTGGTTAACGGGGGAGTACCATCGATAACCATCGATAAGATGCGGAAAAAGCAAACCTCACACTACAATTTTACATTCAAATCAATGTGGAATACTTCCGAACATCAGTTCACCTCTTCCTCAACTTGGGAGACATCAATAAACCCGACCGCCCCGGAGAAGTGAGTGAACGAACAATAACGGTATCGATAAGCTTATCGATGCCGTCTGCTTATCGACATTGATAAGCCAATTAATCTCATTCTCCTCACTATCGACATCGTTAACCTCATTCTTCACTCTCGTATCCCATACCGGGGACCGTTATACCGTTATGACATCTCTAGTACGGTAGTTCGGGAGGGATACGGTAGCGAGGGGATACGGTAAGTGCTCAAGAAGCTAGCTCTAGCATCTTACTGCTAACTCAATATTAAGAAAGCAGAAAATCGGATGCGACTCACAATGAGCATGCTCATTCGCCATACCAATCAGTGCCGAACAAACTGTTCCCAAAATATACGGTATTCATAACAACAAGGTGCATAAGAATCCTGTCAAATTCCGATTCATCACCGATGCACACGACCGCAGCCTTAAAGGGCCTCCCCAGGCAATAACTCAAATGTCCGATTTTGGTTGTTTCGTATATCTCCATAACTACCATATGCATTGTTTGACATCATAGGATAGTTCTCAATGTCCTGGATCTCATACTCTCTCTCTCTCTCCTTTTTTGTTTAAACTTCGCCGTTGCTGACAAGGAGTGGTTGTAACCTCGCGGAGAAATTTGGATATGACAGATATTGGATCTGGTACAGTTTTTGAAGCTGATTCCATTTCTGAAGTTGAAATTTTACGGAAACGGCCCGTTTTCGAGATATGTGAGATCAAAGTTTACACGCGCTTTGCCTGCAAAGCGATTCTCCACTCATGGCCGCATTGCTGCGGGCACAGATTTGTGGCCGAGTAGTGTAGTGGATAGTGCCTGAGCATGAAACGACAAGTACGATTATTTGTGAACTTCCAATATCGAGAGAGTGTGGATCGAATAGAAGAGGGAGGGGGGGGGGGAGTTGGGGATTGGGAGCTCGGCTGTATGGGTAAGGCTGTCGTCGGCAAGAGTAAGGAGGAAGTCAGGAAGAGGACTGACTGGACCAGAGGAGGAATGGTCAGGACAGGACTCGTGAGAGGTTGAGTCATCTCGGCCGAACGATGTCCCATATATGAGCACAATTAGGGAATGGTAGGAGCTATGGGGAACGAGCAATTAATATATTTAAGTGCAATTAGTAATTTATAAAAACCATAAACTCTAATAACTTTTATAATATGACGCGGTCATCGGGAGAACCCTAGTCAAAACCATCTGACCCCTACCTACCGCACATCTCACAGTGTATTCGATGAAATATAATTGTAGCGAATTCGTTACGAAGAATTCACTGGACGACTACATTTTCATTAGTTATCATAATAATAATCATAATAATCAATAATTTTCATGAAATAATCATGAATCACACAGGTCATAATTTCAAGGCACGCGGTAGCATTCAACCACTGACTTCGCGTCAGCCCACTAATGGTCGGGGGCGGCGATACTCAGTGAACGCGTTTGCTTTTCCTGTTTTGTTTTTTTTTGTGATTCTTCCTCTCTCTTCGTGCCGTCGTCGCCGTCGTGTTCTTTTCTTTGCCGTTCTCCCTCACTCATTCATTCATCCTCATCAGGATCGAACGAGGGTGTTCTCCGTGCTCTTCTCGTCTCTTCTCGACTCACCGAAGAAGGAAGGGAACGACACACACACGCGGACACTCATCCAATCTCTTCTCCAATCGAAGGCTCAGGTCGGTTCTTGACCTTTCATTCATTCACATCTCTCTACCCGCGCCTTTTCTTCTACGTTATTCTTCTTCGCCATTTTCATTGTTTACTTATAACTGTGCAGAGATAAATTGTCTTTGTGCAGTTGCGGTGTACCACATAGTGAAGTTTCGGGGTAGAATTCACTATATCGTGCATCGGCCGACTAAAATCTAGGCAAGATCCGCGTGGCAGAAGACTCATTCGCTCTTTCGACTTCGCAGCCTCTGATCTCTGATCAACAAATTTCATCATCACTGATCTTTGATCTTCAAATCTTTCATTTTGAGTGATCTTTGATCTTCAAAAATTGAAGTTTGAAATTTCGTCATCATTCGCAAATAGCTTGCTCTTTCGCTCGCTTTCATTCAATCATGGCTGAAGCTTCCACTGCTGATG
>LS906148.1:60003-79363 GCA_900490955.1 Micoletzkya japonica | reverse complement strand
TCTCTCGCTTCTCTTCTCATTCAACACACTCATCTTGAACTCATTCATTCCGGTGTCAGTGCTGTTGTGAATCAACTCAACAGCCGATACTGGATTCCTCGATGCAGACAGCTCACGAAGGGTGTTGTCCGTGGATGCGTACCTTGTCGGAAGATCAACAATCCGCCGTTCGCATATCCCACGAGTCCTCCTCTTCCACGGGAACGAATCACACGTCCATTCAAGCATGTGGGAGTGGACTACATCGGACCGTTCCTTCTGAAGGAAGAAGAGAAGGTCTACGTGTGTCTCCTCACGTGTCTCTCCACTCGAATGTCTCACGACGAAGTCGTCTCGTCGCTGACTCCTACTTCATTCCTCAACGCGTTCCGACGATTCTTTGCTCGTCGTGGAACACCTCATTCAGTCCTGTCCGACCAAGCAACCACGCTGAAGATGTCAAGTTCCCTCATTCCATCGGAAGTAGAGCCCGATCCACTCAACACGTTCTTCTCTCGTAAGGGCATCGAGTGGTCATTTACGACTCCTCATTCGCCTTGGAAGGGAGGTATCTACGAGCGACTCATTCGGATCTTCAAGAACTGTCTTTCCAAGACGATCGGCAAACGGAAGTTGTCATTCGAGGACTTCACTACTCTCATCGTCGAAATTGAGTCTGTCGTGAACTGTCGTCCATTGACGTACGTAACGTCGGACTCATTATCGAGTCTGCCTGTCATCCGTCCGATTGACTTCGTCATCCCTCACGGATTCACCGGAATCCCCTTCGATCTATCTCACTCCAATGATGACGATTTCATCCCCAACTCGGAGTTCAATCGAAGCAGAGAGGCAACCACGAAACAGCTACGTCTCACGATCGAACTCATCAATCGATTCTGGGATCGCTGGAGGTCCGAGTACCTTCCCAATCTTCGTGATTCTCATCTCAATCCGAGCCATCTGCATACCACTCAGTCATCTCGTGTGTCTCCGAAGGTTGGAGATGTCGTCCTGGTCATTGATGAAAGTGGAAACACTCCTCGATCATCATGGCCGATGGCTATCATTCTCGAACTCGATGGTTCATCGGCTATTCTTCGTTCTCAAAGTGGCCGCCGCATTTCGAGACCAGTCAATCTCTTGATTCCTCTCGAAATTTGCACTGAAGACACTCCTATCATTCACAAGAGCACTACCCAATTACATCCCATGATCACGAGAAGCAAGGCGAACAACGTTTCGTCTTCTCTCTAGGCGGGAGGAGAACTCTCGTTCTGACAAACTCAATCAACTCATGTACATATTCATTCTGTATAGCGTAGAATCATTTCATTTTTTCTCACTTTATTCATTCAGTATCCTCCCTACGACTACGCCGAGGCGCTTGAGACGATCCACGCTGACATGAAACTGTGCACGGACCGTGTCAAGACGATTCGATCGGAGCAGAAGAAGCCGGCGAAAGAGATGGCCGAACTCAAGAAGATGGTTGAGGGTGTTTTCCGTGTAGTCAACGCTACCAAGATCGACCTCAACGATTTCTCCCCCATCATTCAGTCGCTCCTTTCCCTTGTTCGCCCACTCGTTGTATCTGAGGAAACTCAGACTGATCTGCCTGTCCCTTCCGTTGTTCCTTCATGTTCTCATTCTCCCAAGGCTTCTACTTCTCATTCATCCCATACTCCTCTTTCTCGTAGTCGCCCTTCATTCCCTCGCAAACATTCTTCTCATCGTTCTCGTTCTCGTTCTCCGATTACCCCCCGCTCATCTCATTCTCGTGGCTCCATTATTTGCATGTTCTGCAAAATGGATCATCACTCGAGGGACTGCAAGGAGGAAATGGAGCTGAAGACGAGAAGGGAGATGTTCGACATGGAGCAGTGGTGCCAGGTGTGCTTCCGCCGCCTGGACAACCCTCTTCACGACGAGAAGCAGCGCGGACTGCCCAAGTGCCGTAAGGGGTGCAAGGCCCCCCCATTACCCCATCTTCTGCCTCAAGGAGAACTTCAACCTGTAGGTCTCCCCTTCTTCATCATTGTTATTGGATCTCTGTGCCATGTGATCTCATTGTTGTTTATCTTTGTTGTTGTTCACCCATTTATTGTTTGTTATCTCATTTAATCATGGAGCCGTCCAAGGAATAAAGTGTCTGATGACACTCATCACCCCTGTTCCGCAATTCATTCATTCATCATCATCTTCTTCTTCTCGGGCGGGAGTGTAGCGAATTCGCTACGAAGAATTCACTGGACGACTACATTTTCATTAGTTATCATAATAATAATCATAATAATCAATAATTTTCATGAAATAATCATGAATCACACAGGTCATAATTTCAAGGCACGCGGTAGCATTCACATTGCGCGCGCTTCCACTGACTTCGCGTCAGCCCACTAATGGTCGGGGGCGGCGATACTCAGTGAACGCGTTTGCTTTTCCTGTTTTGTTTTTTTTTGTGATTCTTCCTCTCTCTCCGTGCCGTCGTCGCCGTCGTGTTCTTTTCTTTGCCGTTCTCCCTCACTCATTCATTCATCCTCATCAGGATCGAACGAGGGTGTTCTCCGTGCTCTTCTCGTCTCTTCTCGACTCACCGAAGAAGGAAGGGAACGACACACACACGCGGACACTCATCCAATCTCTTCTCCAATCGAAGGCTCAGGTCGGTTCTTGACCTTTCATTCATTCACATCTCTCTATCCGCGCCTTTTCTTCTACATTATTCTTCTTCGCCATTTTCATTGTTTACTTATAACTGTGCAGAGATAAATTGTCTTTGTGCAGTTGCGGTGTACCACATAGTGAAGTTTCGGGTAGAATTCACTATAATAATAAAAAAACTAGTATAACTAAAAGACCACCGCTCAGCTTCTTTCCGAACAAAAAGAGTCTAACATAGGTCTGCTCGACCAGTTCATAGGTGGGTTCCAGAACGAGAACCAGTGGGTTCTCAAATTATAAGATAAATTTCATGCAATACGTTGAAATAAAGTTTCAAAAGCATTTTAATGTTAGGGTTACAATCTTGCAAGCTTACACTTTGTGCTTTCGCACTATTCTTCGGGACGGCAGCCGAGCGAAAGTGAACGCAATTCCGTGGAGCGGAGGTGAGCTTAGTGTAGCCCTGCGAATTACTATTTTCGTTTATAGTTTTACACTTATTCACAGTTTAAACCTAATAATAGATTGTCGAAAACGGAATCGGTAGAGGAAAACACCAGACATTAGGAAGAGCTTCCCTTAACGACGCCATATTCACTCGATGTCAGGTACACCAAGACGATGGATAGGCACATTTGGAGCCAAAAGAAACGGCCGAACCATGTTTGCCCTACGAACAATAAGCATACCTGGGGCAAGTACAGTATGGGCACCGCGCCAAAGTAGCACGTTAAGCCCGACTCCTTCAGCAGAATCGCGGGGTAGAAGACGTCGGACGATGCCCGAGGCAGCGAGAACGCGACTGGGAAGACGCGGCCGTTCTTCGACCAACTAAAGAGAAGACCCACTCATCTTAGACTTACGAAAGACTGACTGCATTCGTTCATCATGTCGCATCAGACATCTTCACAGATTTATGGATATGCATGGTTGAGGAAAATAAGTTCCGTCACATTCCTATTTCCGACTAGAAAGCGGCGGAATTTGATAATACGGCTATAAAACCATAAAATCAATATACAAAAGCGTAGATCAAATAGTGACGTTGCTGAATTTCGTGTAGGGAGGGCAGGGTCCAAAACGAAACTTATTTTAGCGGGGTGATTTGCAGTCTAGGTTATAGAACTGACTGTTGGGGTTCCAAAAAGCACGAGAAAAGTCATTAAAACCTTATGTAAGCCAATATAACTAGAAAAAAACGAGATCATAGAAGAGCGAACCCAAGCCCTGTTTCTGATACCCGGATCCGGAATATATTCGCAAATTAGGAGTAGATGGGTCAGACTCATGCCAGAAATTACGGTAGTTGCAAGGCAAAACTCATCCAAAAGCGGCGATTTTGGGCGTTCTCCGGCGCATTTAATTTTGCTGTGTTCCCTAGCTCGCAAAGTGTTGAATAACATCAAAATAAGAGCACACAAAATCGCTCAATTTACAACTTTGAGCAGTTTACTACTTACTATCATGTTATATGACCTGTCTGTACGTATGTCTGTGTGTGTGTGTCTGTCTTTCCGCGTTTTTTGTTCCAAGCATAACTCTTTACCCGTTTGAGATATCGTAAAAAGTTCAAAAGTGACTACTATTATCTTTTGAATATCTCGAACGCATTTTTGTCCGATTTTGAAAATATGCCCTAAGGGCTGAGATATATCGATTTTGGGAATATTTTCAAAAAACGCTCAAACTTCGCCAGAACGCGTTTTAGAGCACGGGTATCATTTTTGAAAAAATTGCCTTATAAAAAAACTTAGAAAATTTCCGCCCTCCGGGCACCTCCCCCCTGCGCGCGCGGTGGCGCTATGCGCCTGGCCTCCGTGTACTGGAAGAGTTCCTTGACCGCCTTCATATTGATCGTCTTGGTGTTGTGGGTAGTGGCCGTGTCTTGTGAGCTTGGTCGTAGGTTCGGACCCGGTGCGAGGCAAATCTTTTTGCTGATTTTGCGCGACATCGGGTGATCTTTTCTTTCCGTAATATCGTCATATCTGACCTATCAAGCACTTCGGTTAGTAATTTTAAAACAAATGAAACACGAGTATAGGCCTTAGTGAGAGGACTGCCTTGAAAACAAGCAATTGAAGAATACCGCGTCAGATATGTTTCACGAAACTCACATACATGTTTTCGTCTTTTTTTAAATTCACATACGTATTTACGTCGTTCTGAAAAGTCAAACAATGTGGGAGACTAACTGCAAGCCATGTCCCGTTTCATAGGTTATTTACGCGTATAGTTTGCGATGGTTGGATGTGGTATTCTTCAGGAAAATTGGACCACATAAGCAGAGCGACCGCGGCGCGCTTCGTGGGCCGCCGGGTACCGCGTAGTTATACTATTACTTCTCGTGCAGCTTTTGGTGACAATCTACGTTTCCACATTTTTTATATAGCTTGAAGCCTTTAGCACACGACCCCATCAATAGAAATTGGAAAATAAAGTAATATTACGGAGAAATTAATTTCCAAACGGTGATCACTTTGGCACCTCTTAACTACGGTAGCTTCAGACCGACAGTTCGTAACGAAAACGGAACGATTTATTCGTAGGGCTGCCCTCACTAATTTCGTGCCTTGATTTTGTACGGAGAAACTGGTAAAAGCGTCTTGATTCACACTAATAAACTGGAAACTCTTCATAATTTGGCATAAAACGGCAAATTAGGAAACTAAAGTACCTTGATTTTCTAAAAAGAAGAAAAGTGTCTTGGGTAATCTCTAATCTTGATCTATATATACAAAAGAGTAAGAACTCCTCACGCGACAGTCCCCGCGTCCAGATCCAGCAGGCATCCTACCGTATCACCCACGGTGAAGCTCTCCCCGTAGTCTTCGAATCGCTTTGCGTGACTCTTCTTCCCCGTCCCCCCGAAGCCCCACGACTCGGAGTCGGTTCCTGCAGCGAATGTCGGGGTTACGGTAGCCAGCGATCAAGTGCTATTTAGACAGTGATCAACATTGAGATTCGCTATTGCTAGGTCCAGGGGTTACGGTAATTAAGGCGGGCTACCGTACCCAGATTAAGCGAGGCCCGCTCGGTCGCCCATCCAACACGGCACAGACCATCACTGACTATGATGACCTCGTAGTAGTACTTGCCTGCAGGAAACATTATTATCTGCCCGAACTACATCAATCATTGAAATACTGTGATAATACAGTGACAAGTAGCATAATCATCTTTAATAATCATCATAATCAGCTACTAGTCTTAATCAGGTCTAAGTTACGAAAAGCATAGAGAGAAAGCAGGAATAGCTCTTGCTTTTAAGAAACCCGCAATCCTCTCACCCCTCGAATGGACGCCCCCCGTCGCTCTTGCTCCGTTCCACACACCTTCCTCAAAACTATCACAGGCCACTCCACCAGGCTCTATCAGCAACTCCGCATGCCGGTCCCGCACATTGAGCATCCACGTGGGCTCCTCTGAAAGTGAACATGTAGTATAGCAACCAAAAGTGGACCAGCTTGAATAAGGGCATAGACAAATGACGGACCGCAATTTCCTCAAACAAATATGCCCAAAAGTACCGTACCTTCCTCCTTCTTCTTCCCCTTTCCCTCCCTCGCATCTCTCCTCGTCTCGGCTGCCTGTAATGGGGTACGGTAGTTCGGGAGAGATACGGCAATGGGTAAGTGATTAGGGCGGGCATCGGCTAATTTTAAAGATTGAGGATTGAATTTTAAGGGTGGGGGGGGGGTCACACCGCCTCCGACAGTTGCGGCAGCAGTCCGAGCTCCTCGAAGGCTGTTGCCATCCCTGAAACGGGTTACTGTAGAATACCATAACCCACGATATTTTCAGATCGCCTACAAAATAGATGTATTGAACTATAAGCAACATCTAGACACACAGATACGTGTTCTGATTTGCATACACGAAAACCTTTTGTAAAGGTATCAAACAGATCCATGCAGCTGGAACTCTATGCATCCCGGATCAATCGATTACATATTCACAGTTTTCATTAAATACGATGAAATCACAATTAGCAAGAAAGGAAGAATAAAAATGCATGGTTTCATAGTAAAGGGTGTGTAGGCCGTTAGCCGGCTTCTAGCAATTGGGATATTACAGACGGCCGGGTTACGGTAACACTACGAAACATGGAGGGGACAAAAGCATACGGTACATGTAGAAGATTGAAGAGCTGCTATACGCCCAACCAGATGGTACTACTTGGCTGCGAATTTTTTTAAATCTCAAGCTGAACACCGTAAAGTTACAGTATGCCTAAGGTTTAGTCTTTGCGTAAGACAAAAACTGGACTGCTACCATCCGGCTTTGCGAAAGAGCGAATAAAATATTCACGGATTACAAGCAAAGCGAGTAAAAAGCGTGGAAAAAGGTGAACTGTAGGCGGCGATTGGTGGATATACTGAGTGAATACAATAAAGTGACCAGAAACAGGGCGGGGGGGACAAACTATTCAATGCGGTAGGAGAGACAGTGGGAGAATGGAATAGCGTGTTAACAGGTTTACTAAAAAAAGAGGAGCGAAGACTCCAGATCACGGTATATTGGTTTAGGCTAGGGTTAGGCCCTCAACCTCGTACACCATTGCGCGTAGCGTAGTTAAATACAATATTACGGTACTCTCCATTACTCCATCATTCCAACACAAGTCCAATCGACCATTCTACTCGCTCAGGGCCTTATTGAACCTCCTCACAGCCTCCTTCCACTCGAACTTGTCAAAGTTCTCGACGAACGAGTTCTTCAGGGCGGTGTACATCGAGTCCCACGAGGGAAGGGCCGAGGGCGAGGGAATGTTGACGCACTCCTCGAACAACTCCTTCCACAGTTGCGACACGATCACGCGTCTGCAAAGGGGGGGGGTCGTTTGGGTAATTATTGGCAATCTTACTATAATACTAGCAAACGATAGGCTTGTGTATATATGCCCAGCGTGGAGCGGAAAAGGGCTTGGTATTCGGCACGAGGTATTGGGCAAAAACGTGTTCCGGCTTTTATGCCTCGTCAAGTATTGCTATCGGTCAGATACACGTATATGTTCCGAATTCACTCCAGTTACTAATGCGCTAAAAAGAAAATATCAAAAACAAACAATGTAAAAAAAACAAGGATACCTCTTGAATCCCTTGGTCGGCTTCCACTTGCCTCCGGCCTTGCTCACTTCCATGTACTCGTTGAGCTGAACATGCAAAGCATTTTTTTGCAATATATATAATATTTCCAGTTGGATGGCTTTAAGTTTGGTAAGCTAGGCCTACGTTTAAAAGTATTAGCATAATCGCTCCGACGAACGTAACGTTGCATAGTGCTCGCGAAATATAATAGCCAAAAAGAGGTCGCAATAATAAGCTTGATCGTTAATTCGTTTCTTGCTCTCCGATTACCTGGAGTACGTGGACGGTACCGCAGAAGGCGAAGTAGTCGGGGTGGTAGGTCCACGGCCTAAAATGGACGAGATCAACCAGTCAAATTGGCAATTCGCGTAGATCATCCGCCAGGCGCGCAGATCAACCGACGAATCAGCTTATAATGCCGCATATTTATTCTATTTATAACTGCTCTTCGAAAGGGCTGCGTACGTAGAGCAGCGGCAAGAGCTTGGGCCTGCTGTTCGGAACTCGTAGGTTCGAGTCACCTCTGGTTCAATGAAAAGAGAGCTAATCGTACATGGGCACGGGCCCGACGGTGGTCGGGTGGTAGGCCCCCTTATTTTGTAAGAAGCTTTACTTGGTCGGCGCCTTATTACTCCTGACGCCTCATTTGTAGGCAAACCAAAACCTCGAGTTATTCACAAGATAGTGGGCGGTATAGCTGCCCACTATCTTGAACTATCTTGTATCTTGTATGGAGCTAATGTATGCCCACATGCGCTGTCGCATCTCGACGCCGTCAAACTATGATTATTATTATTATTATTATTATTATTATTATTATTATTATTATTATTCCCTGTCTTTTTCACTTATTTAACGTTGCCTTTCTATGTAAATATAATACATAAATACCAATCAATCGATACTCACATGCCCTGTCGCATCTCGACGCAGTCGAACTGGTTCGTGCCCGCCTTCCCCCACAGTTCCCGTCCACCAAAGGCCCTCATATCGATCGCCCGGCCCCAATCGATCAGGCGCAGGTTCTGCGTCTCCAGAATCTGCAAGCAACACGGATAAAATAGTGGGTCCATTATTTAATTGCCAATTGTTTTGCAATCAAGGTGAGATCTACGATCCGCAAGCTACGATCTGCCCGCGAATACAATTTCCAGCAACAAAAGGCGAACAAACAGGAAATAGTATTTTTTTCCAAAAGACCAATAATCAAAAAAAGCCTCGGCTTACATCTGCCAACTCCGCGTTCTCGTCCAGCTTCGAGGTGACCATCCAGTTGTCCGGCTTCGCGTCCGCGTGCACTATCTTGAACGACCAAAGTATTAACATTGTTTTAAAGTATTACAAAACATTGTTAGTATTAACATTGTAACATTTGCAAGGAGTACAAAAATTGATCAATGGAAAAATCAGAGAGAAACGAAACGAAACGAAACAAGGCGCCCGGAAAAGTGCCGTAGGACTCACCTCGACCGAGTGAACCGCCTTCAGGACGCGGATCATCTGCATCGCGAGGAAGACGACCATCGACCTACAAGAGGGGGAGGAGGGATACGGTAGGCTACGGTATCCATGGCCTAGCACGCTTCAAAGATCATGACTACACGGCTAGTGTAGTCATGATCAAAGATCAGAATAATAATGCAGGCTACAGAATAGGCGCAGTTTCCTGAAAGTGTTTGTAAACGCAGAGAGATATGCATTAGGATCATAATTTTGTGTTCTGTCTCTTCCAGTATTCGGTAATTCCCCTTCGATACGTACCAGTGCGGATCGGGCATCTTGTTGGACAGTTGAAGGAGCGTTCCGAGGGGCATGTACTCGTTGATGATGGCCGACGAGTTGGAGAAGATGTACGCGTCGCGGACCTGTAGACAAATATGAGATAAGTCGGTTATGGGGTTGCGCCAATACTGTACCGGTAAAGGTGCCTGCCCTGTGCAAGTACGTAGAGAAAGTTTTGGGGTTTCCATACATAATATAAAAAACGGCGTAGATGAGAGAGTGTGTGCTAGTGAGAGAGTCAGACTCGCTTAGGATCAAAGCAACTGTCGGATCAGTTTATTTCACCATACGTATTATTGACGTAAAAGTTCCGTCAGTAAACTCATTCCTACTTTGTCTGCACCCTCTTCAAACCGCTCCGCTCTCTCGTCAAAAGTAGGAATGAGACGACGGACGGAACTTTTTTCTCAACCATACCTGCATGATCGAGGACATCACCTCCGGGTCCCTCAGGCGCTTCCTCAACGCCTCCAGAATGTACACCTCCCACGCACACGACGGCGTCTCCCACTGCAAAAGGAGAATAGCCGCATACCCTTATAGAGAACAAGCCTAAGCTTACTGCTGTGGCCAACGCATACACAGCCGATTGGGCAACCTAGAAAGGTCGGTCAGCTGCTCATAATGTGTATAGAATAATAAAATACCCTAGAAAAGCGTAAAATACCCTAAATTTCATGATATTCTCCAGCTCGTACCTTGAGTGCCACCTGGTCTCCCTTCTCGTCCTTGCACGCGAACACCTTGGCAAACCCGCCCTCCCCGATCATCGTCCCGACCACGAACGTCTCCCCTCCCAGATTGAGCCGCTGACCCGACTTCGGCAGGCGCAGCGTCTCGTCCTGAAAGACGACGTTAAAGGGCCCGTCCAAGCGATATCAACCATATGAATTTTTTGACATCATTGGATAGCTCTCACTGCCCTGACTCCACGACGGCTGAATGAATCTTCACCAAATTTTGATAGCTCTTTCGACTTATGGGGAGGAGCTTAAGGTTTTAAATTGGTGAATTTTCGCTCATTGAAACGTCCACAGTGGCGACAGATCACAGCGGAAACCGCAATTCGCTAATCGAACGCTAGGAATGCTGTGGGGAGAACAACGGAAGATGTGAGTTGACTTCCCCTCCAGTATGTCTCATTTCTAAGCGCCCAGCAAATTCGCTATTATTCAATTCCCCTTTCGGTCGGAATGCTGTGAATGGTTCGCTTTTGCGAACCATTGTTTTCGATATAGTTGAGTAAAAAGATCCGTGGGTAAATCATTCCGAAAATCAGGCGGGGAGTGTGGTGCAAAAGTGCGAGAAGTTCATTCTTTCTGTTCATTGATGAATAGATGAATAGATGAATAGATGAACAATGAATAGATGAATAGAAGAAGAGTTCACCCTTTCTCACCCCTCACCCTCCCCTATCCCTCCATCCCTCTCCCCGCGCCCACCCTCCCAATGTCATGCCTCAAGATGAAGGCGGGGTGAAGTGTATTTGGATACACGACTCCGTGCCCTCTCTCCTTTTTGCACGGAGACTGAGAAAAAGCTGTGCAAAGATTTCTCTCGCTGTCTGCGTCTCTTCATTCCTCTCTTGTCTCTCACAATCAATCAACCGCTCTTAATTGGTTATCTCTTGAAATGAATGAGATGGTTGGAGGGACCCTTTAAGCGGGGATGCTGAAAACCAAGCCATTTAAGCGCGCATCAGCAGACCGAGAGAGCGGGGTATAACAGACAAGAATGAAGAGACGCAGACGATAAATGCCCAAATCGCGCTTGGTTTTCGAGCCCTAGTCGTCATTACTTACTAACAATAAAATACGCAAATTAACTATTTGAACAATACGTGTAAAGACAATGGAATAGACTAATGTTCAAAGCAGACAACAAATGCGTACCTTGAAGGTGTGCTGGTTGATCGGCGTATTGCAATGGTCCATGACGCGCTGGCGAATCTGAACACAGAGCGTTGACCAACTGCACACAGCTATTGCTCTATTCATTCTGTGCAACCGGCCTACAATTCTGCTAGCATAACCGTTCAAGAGCTTAACCCATCTACATATATTAGCAGAGAGCCCTACCACTCGCAAAGAAAAGCCAACAGAGCATCAATCAAGCCCAATGAGATGACGAATACCTCTCGGTCCCAGGGGTTGAACTTCTCATCGACAACGGGCGTCGATGCCTTGGGGGTGGTCGCGGCGGCGTCCTCCTTCATGTCTCCCTGGCCCTCCGTGCCCTCCAGCGTCATGCCCTTCATCGCGCTTTCCACCTCAATTCGGAGAGATGATTTTTGCCCCATTCACATACCTTTTACAGCGTAAGCGCGCATGTACATTGCTCAAGTCGTTTCATTATTGAAAAAAGCCCTATCGCAAGCGTAAGTAATTATACGATGCAAATGGGAGCCGATCTCACGAGATATGCACGTTGGTCGTAGGATACTCATTAGCTACACCCCCCATCCCTGTATGTATGTATTATGCATCATAACTTGTAAGATGCCTCCCCATCTACCGTAATCCCCACCTCCTGTTCCGCTCCCCTCCGTGGGGGACAGATGGAAGACCGGGCATAATCGCCGACAGGATTAACAACCAGGGCCGCCTGCTGGGGCTGCAGGGCCGCTCCTGCAATTATAATAAATATGTCAATAATTTAATTATCAATATCTACCAAAATGTCCAATCATAGCTGATAAGCTGGTTAACTGTAACCGAACCTCCGAGAGACTTGCGCTTTCTGGCAAACGCCGACTCGGATGGATTGAGGAGCGTGGAGGGGGCGGGGATACGGGAGGGCGGACGGGCGGAGAGGAGAGAAGAGGAGGGGGCGGGGGACTCCTGAGAGGAGAGCGACGAGGACTCGTCGTCCTGGAGACACTTGAAGAACTCTGAAAAATGATCGATTTGATCAAGCATACGGCTTCAGTGCTTTGCCGAGATGAAAACGATAAGGGAACGAATGAGCTAGAGCTTTCAGATATACTATCGTTGACTGCAGTTGAGGCTCGTTGCTCGCATACTATACGGTAGTAATGCCAATAGGAGCCCTACCGTATCCTACCTACTGTAACCTCCCCCCCCCAGCTGACCTTCAGGAGTCGGTCGCACGATTCCGTTAGCCGCGGGAGTTGAGGTCAGAATGCCGCGGTTTTCCTTCAAAATAATAGATAGATATAACAAATCTCATAAAATAATAAAAATACTAAAAACAATAAAATAGGCAAACCTTCTTGCCGTGAGCATTCGCAATGGTCGGCTCGTCGAGGGCATCGAAGGGGAATTCTGAATAACACGATATTTTTTAAAACTTAAAACATATCGTACATTTTCACAAAAAAAGCATATTGTTCAGAGCTATGATCTCCAATTATTCCAAGGATTGTATTTTTATTTGCCATATTCCTTCATTTTTTTCTCTAAGCCCTACACAAACGTGCCCTTCCTGCTACCTACCGTCGTCATCGTCGTCCTGCATCAGAAGGCTCTCCTTCTTCTCGACGGCGACGTCAGCCACCACTGCAGCGGCAGCGTGCCTATCAGAGAGACCGCGCGGACGGAGGGGAATACGGTCACGGACCGGCGACACCCTACGAAGGCTTTCTCGCGTATCTCACATGTGAATAGCGGACTAGAGCTAGAGCAATTATCGTAATATCGTGCCCTACATATGATGCTATTTACTACACTCGCGGTACCTACAGCCATGCCCCTGATGGCTCGTACTTGAGTTGTTGGTTTTGTCCTTATTACAAATTTTGCAGGCCCTTACACAATGAGAGGAAAGCAAACGCAGTCATCCTAACGAGCGTTTTACACTACGATTCTTCCGTGCACAATCCATCTGTCCGATTGGACAATCACGCCCATGTACCACCTAGAATACGGATCCTCCCGTATTCTAGGTGCATAATGGCCCAACTCACAGCTAGAGTGCGAAATGCCCCCCCACATCTCTTCATTCGTTTTCGCTCTTTTCTTTTCTTTGGTCGAGTTATCGTATTCGTTTTGCGCCGCCGCCGCCCTCTCTACTCACGGCTTGGGCTCCTCCTCCTCCAGCAGCGCCTCCGGCTCGTCTACATACACCGCAAACGACTTGGCACTCGTGTCCAGCGGAACGGCGGGCTGCAGGAAATCATAAATACTACTCTAATGCATTCAAGAAAATAATAATAATAATTACAATAATAATATAATTATCAAAATGAACCTGTTCCACGACGAACGTCTCCTCCTGCACAATATTCTTGCCCTTGGCCATGTCGTCCGGCACCTTCAATATAACTCCCATTTAGTACAACTAAGCTATGAAAGCATTCATAGGACTCGTTTCTCGAACAGTTGATAATGCGTCTATGGTTTCTGTCGTTAGCTATCTGGCGGTGGGTAAAAAGCATAACCGCCAAACCGCCAAAAGACCCGAACGGAATGCTCTAGTCGTAGCAGATCACGCATTTATTTCGTTTCTTAGTCCTGGATTATATGTGCAGAGTACCGTGAGGGTCTCGGAGAAGTTGGAGAGGGCCTTGTTGTAGAACTGCGACGTGAACGAGGTGTGGCCGACCAGGGGCGAGGCTCGCGAGGAAACGCGGTCTGGAATCCCAACAAGTCGAGAAACTTGAAACAAACGTTTGCAGAACAAACGCACACGTCTAACCTTGAAAGCAAGCTCCAGCACGATAACTGTGCAACAGACTACACTTTGCACCAAACTTTTTATAATATTTTAAATAATCTAAAAAATAAAATTTAAAAAAATAAATAAGTAAATCGAAGATACCCTGCTGCACGGCCAGAGGGGTCCTCGCGGGCGAGTAGACCCGCATCTTCTTGCTCTCCACATTCTCCTCCTCCTCCCCTCCGTCCCTTTTCTCTCCTTTCTCAGACTCTCTCTTCTCCTCCATCTTCGTCGCATCCTTCGCGGTCTCCGTCGACGACTGCCTTCGTTCCTCCTCGTCCTCCTCAATCACCTCCATGTGGTCCGGAGCCTGAAGTTGAAAATACCGTCAACTATTTTGACGTGTCGAAATCGGAAAACAATAAACCGGTCCCTGACGATTTGACAAAACGTTACGTATAGGTAGCCTCAGTGATGTGCACCTAACTGGCATATTTTTGAACATCTGTGAAAGTGCGGGCCCCGCCAGCTAGAAATTTGGCGGGTGCCATCTAAAACGGCGCTTTCTGATTTTTAACGCTGTGCGGTCGGAAACTCGTGAACAGCTAGCAGAGAGCTTTTAAACAAAAAAAAGTTTGTGAAAATCGGCTAAGAATTGGCCGAAATCGTTTGACTGGAACGACACTGGAATCTTACTGGAATATTCCACCCCAAAACTGTTTTCTCTGTTTAGGAACTTTTCGCACCCGTTTTTCAACTTTTCTAGAATTTTATGCAGATTCCAAAAAAAAAAACAACTAAAAAGCAGGTGCCGAATCGTTCGATTCAACAAAAAACGCTCAATAACGAGCTGAAAGAACAACTCACGACAGTAATGTCCATATCGGCCAGGTCGGAAACGAGGGCGGCTCTGTACTCCTCAGCCGAAATGCCGACGTAGTCGTCGCGGTCCAGCAGCACCTTGCGCACCGGATTCGCTGGAAACGCCCCCCTTTTTTGTGTTTTCCTCCGTTTCCGTTTTCGATCATTTCCCTCAATTACATTTAGGTCTCTCAGATTCGCCTTTAAAGCCGTCACTCCGCAGTGTTCGCCTTTCATAGTATTATAATCCGGACTACGACTCTCTTCATGTCGCTTCGCTCTCTCGACGGAAGTAGGAATGAGTTTACTAACTGACGGAACATTTTCGCTCAACCATAGTAGAGTGCGACTAACGAATGAATGGTAAAGTTTAAAAAAAAATTATAAGGAGAGTGTACAAGGGTATTCGTTAGTCGAACTCTACGAAGGTTTTGTTCGACTTCGCCTTTCGATCCCTCTCGTAAATCCCTAGTGGAAGGCATCGCTAAATGTTGTCGATGGGGGGGGGGACAATCTTCTACCGAGAGATGCATACTGAAAGTCACAGGCCATTCCGTTCGGGACCGAACCCATCCTTGAGCGCCTCTCGGAGTGCAAGAGGAACACCCGTCGGTCAAACGCATTTGAGCGTTTCGTCATCGAGACCAGAGATTAGACTAGAGATGAACTGACAAAGTCTACAATCCGGTTCTCTTTTTGACTCCATTTGACGGTTGCCTTGCAGTATGCTGCGTGCATGTCCTGGTACTCAGAAAAGAGTCAAACTTGTCAGAAAGAGCGCATTAGTCTGCAGTTCATTCATCATCTCTTTTTGTAATTAAGGCTACATTAAGGCAAACAATCTATCAAGTTATGTAAAGCCCAACAAACTCACTCTTGCTCATAAAGTACGACTTCTTGCCGTTCGGTCCGATAATCGCGGGGGCTACCGTAACCTCAGCGACGGCTGACGCGGCCGCGGCGCGTTCGAGCAACGCGACACTGCGTCGGCGACCTGCACATCATTAATAATGACCATGATTAATGATGATCGCACCATCACACGTAATTATTAGGGAGAATCAAAAGCAGCAACCCTAACACGTCTCTTACATTATGCTGTCCAGCGCAACATGTACGGTTACACCTTGCCATCTTACTCCTACAGCGTGCGAAAAAAAAAAACATAGTCACAAAAACATAACCGGAAAGGAGTCAGAAAGGACACCTTAATATTGACGTACCCGTATTCTTCGTATTCCTCGTTCCGAATACAGCAATGGTCTTCTCGTCGTCGTCATCGTCGAACCACGATCCAACCTCGGGAAATGCGTGCGCGGCAATGTCTCTGAATCAGCAGCACCAATTAACCCATCGGATATTATTTTCATTGTATAAATGCAACGTTTCGCCACAATAAACATTTCACGGTTCACGTAGTCAGCATGGCTACTAAGATTTCAATTTCGCTGTAATAATAAGGGCACAGGATGGATCTGTACTTGAAGACGCTGTCAGCATTCCACTTGGGTTGGCACCGGTCCCTGGCCAGTTCCCAGATTCGCTTGAACTCCGCCCGGTTCTTGGCCTTGGCCTCCGATTCGGCCCACATTACGTGGAACTTGAGCGAGTGCCTGTAAGAGAGCACAATTACTACAAAGAGAAATAATTCAACAAAGAGAAATAATTCAAAGAAATAATTCAATACTAATATTTCAATTTGTATAGCTTACAACCAGAAAAATGCTTGAGGGAAAATAACGGTAAAGATCTAACCGATAGTAGCCGTCTTCCTCGATCCTCGAGTAGATTCCGACGGCGCCCAAGTTCTCGCTTGTCAGGATCTAAAAAGACGTCAGTAAGGTTATAATTCTCCTTCACATCAGAACGATCGCATGGCAATGTTCTACCGAATTCTTTGTGCAATTTCGCAACCCCAAATATGTAACTAACTTACATACATACCACACTGAACCAATGAAACGTGAAGCGTCAAGAGTGGTCTCACCGGAAAGTAACGTAACTCACCAGAATGTGGAAGACCCGCAGGACATGGTCGTTTCCCCGAAAGCGACTCTCCTTGTTGTAGAATTCGTTGATGGCCAGGCCGCACATCGACTTGATGTCCTTCTTCGACGACATGTGCTGGTAGAAGCACTCCAGCTGCCTTAACGGAATAAAATAGCAACCTTTTAAAACCTAAAAACTCACGAGGTGACGAAGCTGATCGCTTTGTCTACGTCGTCCATGCCCAGCGCGACATTAATTATCCCACGAAATATCTCCTTCTGCGACGACATTTGCTGCTCTGAATCGAAATCAAAATTATAAGAAAACGACGAAAACTTGGCCTTTGAGAAGGATTCGCAGAAATTGAGACCTTGGACATTTTCGCGGTATGCATGAATAGTGTAAAATCATAATTTTGAGCTAATAACAAACGACAATAAAATCAAAAACTATGATATTTTAAAGAACCCGTGACAAATACACGTTTGAAGTAACCACTTTCCCGCCATTGCGGAATGCGCTGAAATCCGGACCGGATACAGTATGCAAAATCCGATCTGATACAGTAACCTGACATTGTTTTTTCATAGCTTTTTCACTTAAATACTTTATTTATATATTCATGTCAGCGAATTTGAACAGTTTGTCGAATTTTCGAATTTGTGCTTTCTAAATCTGGTCATCTATAGGCTTCATTGGTAAGTGAAAATACCGGAAGTTTAAAAAAACCTATTTTGTCGAATTTGTGCTTTGTTTTCACTGTCCTGTGTCATTTATTCCTTGCCGCTCCCCTGATCGCACACATCACAAACGATAACTTCATTCTCCTCCTTTAAACCTGTCTCGCTTACAACAGAAAAGTACAGCGTAAATTCAGTCAGTAACGATCTAATTGCAAAACAAATAAACATGGAATAAATACTGCTGCCACAACGCCGAGCGAAGTGCTCTTTCTTAGCTTACAAAGACGATCAGTCAATTAGCAATGGATAGGTGCAATTTATCGTATTAGCAACAAGATCGAGAATACTCGGTCCCTAATTATTTGGCCATCTCCGCAGCCTTCTCCGCTGCTGTCAACTGAGCTATGAGCAGGTCCACTCGGTTTCGCTCCTGAACAGAATCTCTTCCCGCCATTCTCCTAGATGTTAAAGTCTTTAGTACTCAGGGTACTTGCACAAGAACCCTTATCAAAAATGACGGACGACTGTGAAAAATTCGGACTATTGCCGGATACACAATTCGGATTTCGTAGAGGTAGAACCGTTGAGAATCAACTTCTTGAGTGCTTCAATGATTGGAGTGCTGCACTAGATGAAAAAAGAGACGGTGGATGTTGTGTATTTCGATTTCGTTAAAGCTTTCGATACAGTTTCGCATGAGAAGCTGCTTTTCAAGCTGCAGCTAATGGGCTTTCCTCAGCTTACAGTCGACTGGATTAGAGCGTACCTTACGAATAGGATATTCAGTGTGCGAGTGGATGAGATCCAATCTCAGCCCAAAGTAGTAAGCAGTGGGGTTCCGCAGGGATCGGTCTTGGGACCGATATTGTTCAATCTCTACTCTTCTGATCTGCCATGCGAAATCGAAAAGCACAAGTGCAAAGCAATGACTTTCGCAGATGATTTGAACGTCTATGCTCCAGTCAAAAGCGGTAAGACCTGCCCTGATATTCAAAATGCCATTGACAGCGTTCTGGAGTGGAGTAAGACCTGGCAGTTGAGCATTGCGCGTGAGAAGTGTTCGGTGTTGAGCATTGGAGGCGGTCAAAACAATGGTAGAAGCATACGGGATCTTGGGGTAATAGTTGACAATAAACTTAAGATGGATGAGAATGCGAGGATAGTGTGCAATAAGGCGATTGCTAAGGCGAATCTGGTATTTAGGGTTCTTAGGAATACCAATGTAGGCATATTGGTTAATGCTTATAAGACGTATGTCCGACCCCTGCTAGAGTACTGCCCCTCGGTTTCTAGGCCTATCAATTAGTCAGATCGGGATAGAATAGGGAAGGTGCAGAATATGTTCACGAGGCGGGTATTCTATAGGTGTCTCGGTTACACTTTTGAGAGTAGGCCCCATGCGGTTGAGAGAAACAAGCACCTGAATTTGCACACTCTCGAGTACCGAAGGAGAAAGTTTGATATACTCAAGGCATTCGAAATAATCTATGGGGAAGGTTGATTCGGTCGAGTCATTGACTCCTTCTTCAAGTTCACTCCGTCTGCTACCCGTGGTGCAAAGTTTAGATTGGGAGACCAAAGGGCTAGTCATCGCGTGAGATTTGAGGGATTCTCGAGCCGGGTCTCTCGGGAGCTAATACCCATTCTGAGGAGTGGTGATATACCAACAGATAGAGGAGAGCTTCAGGCAATTGTGCG
>LS906148.1:45356-55767 GCA_900490955.1 Micoletzkya japonica | reverse complement strand
CCAGAATGGTTAGCCCAACAATGATTCATGCCACGATGTAATGCGCGACTCGAACACTCTCAGTTAGATAGCTTCATTACTGTCTACGATATAATTCTATACCGGTAAAGCACAAAGGAAGACCGGCTGGAGAGACCAGCCGGGTGGTCCGAGCGGTCGAGAGACGAGTGTTGGTAGGGGGACAACAAGAGATAGGGGGCTAGAGATAGAGGCAGGGCGGTGCCATTAGCTGAGGCATGACGGCGGTATGAAGAGAGTGCAGACAAAGTAGGAATGCGCGTTAACGGACGGAACTTTTTCGCCAATAATACCCACCCTCAGCAGCATGTCCATGCCGTCCAGCTTCTCCGTCAGCTTGTCCTTGGCCGCGTCCGACTGCTGCAGAACGACCGCCAGTAGTTCCGAGGCGTATTGCTGGAATATAGGGGGGATAGGCCGGGATTACGGTAGTCTCGTTCCAAACTTTCCGCTTTCTACTAACGAACAGGACGCAATTTTATTGTTAGCTGTTAATTTTAAGTAGAGAAGGTTATATGGATTGGAGATATGATCAAAGATAATGCGATGAGCATAGATAGATCGAGTTCGATCTGCGATATTTCAAAGGCTACCGTACCTTATTCGGATCAAAGGCGCCCTTCTGGCAGGTTCTCCTCAGGAGCCACTGGAAGAGCGACGAAGAGATGACGTCCTCTTTGACGAGGTCACCGTTGAGCTCGAGGAACTGTAAAAAAAAGCTCTTTAGCAAGAACAATCATGGTATTACGAGTCAGGAGACGTTCATGCATTACTTACACGAATTTAGAAAATTGGAAAATGCGAGAGCCGACTGACCATATCCACAACCTTCAGTGCATGGTGGACCGCATCTGCATCGTCTTCGTTGCTCTCATCTAACCGCCCGAGGCACGTGACGATCGCCTGCACATCAAACATACCGTAACCCACCATCATACTACTACAGTCCATGCTGTGTTTAACATTCGATTAATTTCACATACATGATCGGAAAATTCAAGAATGATCAAACCTCGAGTACGTTTCCTTCCAGAAAGGCCTGCACCAATCCGGCAATCTCGTCGTGTTCATTGTCTTCACCACCGTCATCCTCGATTAACTCCTGTAAATTATAAAATAAAGATGAACGATTAACTCATAGGTGGGCACGGCTGCTGCCGGTACCGTGGTTAGGTGACTTACTGCAAATTATTTTTCGTGTATTGGTTAGCTCACAGCATATAATATCTTAGCGAAATTGTGCGATATTTATGCATTGGAGAACCACTGCAGCAAGTTACCGGCAGACCATGCCCACGTATGGATTAAATATAGTGGATTAAAAAGATTCGGCAGAAAAATCATTCCGAATATAAGGCGAGAGAGCGTGCAAAAGCGAGAGAATTGAACACATTTTGGAACGAACGAAACTGACGGATCGGTTTACTCCACTATATTTTCCAGTTCACAGTATATAATTACCTAGATATAACTGAAACAGTAAAAGGTTAAAACAGTAAATACCTTGATGAGATTGAGCGCTGCTCCGACAATGTCGGTGTTCTCGTGGGAGAGAAGTGTGATGAGATTTTGAGGGCCTAAATAATACAGAATAATGGTGCGAAACAAGGTCAGTAATGTGATGCAGCTAGAAATCAAAGTGTACCTCGAAGTTGAATGAACAGCTCGAAGAGGTCTGGTTCGGCAGGGAGGCAGTGCAACTCCTTAATGACAGACCAATAGAATAAATAATACATACAACTCTATTTGCAGCAAAATTCACTGGGAATAATAGCCCACGTACGATCACAACCTACATCTAACTATGGGACAGACCTTTGCTTTAGCCCAGCTGATACCGTAGTTAGTTTTGATGTGCAAATGGCTTGGAATTCAAATTTTCGCATGCGTCGCGTACGCGTCGCGGTTCGCCACTCGCAATGCATTTTAAATGTTTCGAGCCTGCTGATTTAGACGGTCGTGTAGCCTAAGTAAGCGACTAATAAACAATAAAACACAGTTCACATTAAAAGTAGCATTCTAGGAGCATCGTGGATACCTGTATCGCCGTATTCAGCTCGATCTCACTGTCCATAAACTTTGGTGGGTCGTCCACGTGCTTGATACGCATTTCCCGGTTCCGGAGCGTCTTCTTCTCCAGCTAAATAAGATCATAGCTGAAGCCCTCGTAGTTCTAGCATCAAGCTACTTTTATGTGATCTTCCGCACCGAGCCACAATAAATAGCTATAGAGCGTCAGCTTTACAAGCAGCAAAGATCAAAGACCAAAGATCAAAGATCACCCCTCACCTGAGCCAGGAGTTTCTTGACGAGAATGTCGTCGACCTGCTGGATCTCCTCTTGACTTCCCTCCAGAGCCGCGAGCATCGAGGCCGCATCGACCGCCTTTTCTCCATTACTCGTAGCCGGCATCGCGTCGTCGTTCAACCGGTTCCGTTTTGAGGGAGGCTAAAACATAATTATTAAATTATTAAAATTTAAAATACTAAATAATATATTGAGGCTCACCCCGTCCCGGGCACCGTACAGGATTTCGGACACGTCGATTGAAGCCATTGCCTGAGGCGAATTATGAGCGAGGCCGTAGGAATAAAAGCAAGGAATAAGAGAACAAAGGACAACTAAACAACCACGGCAGTCGGAAGGAAGATTCGAAAAGTTGCTGCCTAAACCCCGGATGCTGAGGTTAGAGTACTGTAGTCCGAAGGTGCAGCTTTTTCAAACCAGTAGTCGTCATCTTCGTTTGTGTGTTGAAATGATAACATTCTTTGAAAACCCTTTTTCGTTAAATCAATAAACTAATAGCATTGTACGGAACTTCAGTTAGCTGCACAACACATAAAAATTCGAATGACGCGATGTGAGTCATAAATGTGACCTAGCACGATTACGGTAACCCGTTCCACTAAAGCCCGGTTTTAATGCCGGAACCGGTTTCATTTTCAAACTTTTTCGTGTATTTTGTTTCCCGCGGCGCTCTGCCGTAGACAGTCTTCCGATGTCATATTCATGGGTTATGGTTGAGGAAAATGTTCCGTCCGTCGTCTCATTCCTACTTCCGACGAGAGAGCGAAGCGGTATGAAGAGAGTCCAGGAGAAATAGGAATGAGATTACTGACGGAACTTTTTCGTCAATAATATGTATAGATAACCTTTCAGGACCGTGGTTTGCCGGTGTGCGGTGTGTTTAGGCTTTCTCAAATCGCAGAACGCCCGTGTTGTTTACCACACGGGTTGTAATGCATCTCTCTCTAGCTCGTCCCCTCTCGTTCTCGTTTGCTTGTTGTCTTCGATCGACTTCGATCTATCTTTCGTTTCTCGCCTTGATTGCTGCCCTCGTGTCTTTGACTGTTTAGTGTGTCTGTCCGTATGTCCGTGCGCCCCGTGTCTGTGTGTGTGTGTGTCTCCCAGCAGAGAAACCGTCTTTCTCTCTTGAAGGGAGACCATGCACCGGGGCGGGGTTAACTCGATTCGTTCAGTGATCAAATCCTCTAGGAGAATGGCCGCTTCGCAAGAAAAGGTGAGTTAGTAGTGGAGTAGAAGTAGTCGACGCCGCACTTTCACGATGGTTGTGCTTGTGCTTCATGTTTGGAACAAGAAATGCAAAGTTTATATCACGAAGGAGGCAGTCATGGGAAGGTGCGGTTTCGGCAACATTGGTAGACACGCTTAGATGGTCCTTAGTTGCAAAATAGCACCACACACCCAAAATCACAGCTTGCTCTCACTAGCGCCAATCTTCTTTTTTTTTGGAGAAGACTCCGCACTACTAGATCAAGTTTCACTTGAAAATACATTATTTATGGCAGTAAGTAAGTTGCGGGCTGTAAAGTGGTCAAAAGCAGTCTCATCGAGGCGGATATATTTGCTTAGCTGGTGTACTGTCTCTGTGCACGTTCCATAGTGTATTCCCATGTTCCGAGAGGCAACCCTCCGTTCCTTCCCCCCCATGTTGTAATGCCGTGATAAACTTCCACGAACCATGACAAATCATATTGAAGCAGTGATAAAGCAAGTGAAGCAGATCGCTATTTATTATTTAAAGATTTTAGCTAAAAAATCATCGAGTAGTTGTGTTCAATGTCCTGTCCTGCATGAGGAGCTTTAGATCCCTGTGTATGTGAGATATCCTAAACATCGGTGATATTCGAGGTTTAGGTGATGACCATGTCGGCACTGAACCCGCAAGTGAAAACAATGGAGTACGCAGTGCGTGGACCGATCGTCATTCGGTTGGTATTTTTGGTTCTGTTTTGATGACGTCACGCAGTAGTCATAACAAGGCGAATTCCAAGCTTTGCTGTGCGTTATTTCGAAATTCATTGAAGGTACCCCCCAGGGAAGAGTGTGTGCGAGAGGTGACATTACAATCAAAGCAACTAACATGTTCGTTTATTCAGTTAGCATCCTTTAACGGACCTCCATTCGGAACCGTAATCTATTCAAATCCAGGGGGAAAATACTGTATTTGATTATATTTTCGGGGTGAGACCGCTCCCGCCCTTCCGTATGCAAATTGTGCTCCATTAGCATGGCGTCGGTACCGAATGCGTCCTCCTCTAAGGGCCGTAGAACTGGAAAAGGAGCTGGCCGCGGGCGCCTCCAAGCCGTTCAAGTCAGTCATCAAGGCGAATATCGGAGATGCGCACGCGATGGGACAGAAGCCGATTACCTTCATTCGACAGGTCAGCCAACGAAACAGAAATGGAGGCGTGGTCTCTACATAATGTATTTTACATAAGGGAAATAGAAATTGAAAGACTACATTAAAGCGTGAACAATCGCAGTCTACTCCAGGTCCTTGCCGCGATCGCCAACCCGGAGGTGCTGGCGCGCGCGGATCTGCCCGCGGACGTCCGCGATCGCGCGGATAAGATCCTGGGCGGATGCGGAGGGCACTCGGTCGGCGCGTACTCGCAGTCAACCGGAGTCGACATCATTCGGAAGCACGTGGCCGAGTTCATTCAGGTAGGGCTTATGATAGGCATGTATTTTTGACATTGAATTTTAGGCTAAATATCCTATGCGTATTCAAAGTGGAAGGCTGCGGCGTGGTACGGGGTTGATTTGCTTTGTTGGTGTGAGAAGTGAAAGGGAAACAATGTAGCTAGGGAGCTGCTAAAAAGTCTGGTGCTTTGTCGCGAAACCTGTCTAGTCACATTGGAGAGTATACACGATCTACGTTGCGTTTCGTTGAAGTTGTGTCAAAATAAATACGCTTGAGAACCGCAGGACGCTTACTCAATTGCTATAAGCTCCTCTATAATTCAATAATATTGGGATATTGCAATAAAGCGCCAAAATAATGAAATACCTGACTTTGAGAGGAGAGACCTTGGCATTCCGTGTGATCCGGAGAATGTCATCCTGTCGGGAGGAGCGTCTGAGTCAATCAGGTGCGGCTTTTACTGTGATTATTTGTAAGATGCATATCAGAATTCTTTAAATCAAACCAGGAATATATTATTTTCCTGTTTTCTAGATGCGAAGCTTGGTGATAAAGGTTCCCACAACCCTTTTTTTTACAATGGGCACTTTTTACGCCATGATTTGGATCGGAATACCAGCAATCTTCAACCCCAATTAGCATAAACGTGCCTTTCACGCTCCTCTAAGCTGGTTGGTCTAGGATGGGTTCAGGGCATAGATGGGCACGGTTGTAGGTACCGTGGTTCGGTAGCTTACTGCACAACTTTTTCTAGTACTGGTTAGCTCACTGCAAAATAATATAGTTGCTGAGCAGCAGAATATGTGTGTATGGGAGGACCACTGCAGTAAGCAGACCTTGCCCACGTATGGTTCAGGAACGTGCTCAAGCTGTTCATCAACCACAACTCGTCGAAGAAGGTCGGCGTCATGGTCCCCATTCCGCAGTATCCGCTCTACTCGGCCACCATCGAGGAGTTCGGGCTCGGACAGGTTTGTCGTTAGTTGGATGCATCTGCCTGCTCTGAATCATCCAAGGGCTATCAAATATGGAAAGAGAAATATCTACGTTGTATGGTAGTATATCCCGAGGCTAGTATCTAATTAGATGTTTGACCTTCGCAATGATTAAGGTGGGCTACTTCCTGAACGAGGACAAGAACTGGGGTCTGGACGAGGCGGAACTGGAGCGGTCGCTGGAGGAGAGCAGGAAGCAGTTCGACACGCGGGTCATCGTCGTCATCAACCCTGGCAATCCGACTGGACAGGTGGGCTTGAGCAGTTAAGGGGAAAAATACAGTATTTGATTGTAATTTACGGGATAGGACCCCTCCCGCCCGCAGGCCGCTGTTTACTATGAAATTACCCGTACCGCGGTGCGAAATTACCCCCCACCGCTGTATCAAATTCTCGATTTACATGGCTACCCTACCGCATCTCGAAAATGACCCCTACCGCGAAAATAATTTCAAGTATGAGTATTTATTCCCTGTATCTTTTGGTTATTGATCTCCTAAATAGAGAAAATGTACAGTGTGTGATAGGAAAGGACGATGAAAGTTTCCCTTTTTTGACCTTTTCAGTTTAATTTTTTAAAAATATAATTAAGGTGCTGCCGCTTGAGAACATCCAGATGATCATCAAGTTTGCGCACAAGCACAACCTCTTCATCATGGCCGATGAGGTGACTCTATTCTCATTAGGTCTATGCCGATGTTCACGTGTTTTACTTGTTTAATATACCGTAAATATGAATTGTTATTATTATTAAAATAGTAAATATTATATAGGTCTACCAAGAGAACGTGTACGCTGAAGGCTCCAAATTCCACTCGTTCAAGAAGGTGCTCATGGAGATGGGCGCCCCGTACAATGGGTATGTGTTGTCGATTTTCGTTCTCTTTGTGAGCTCTATTTCGTCACATTCACGCGCTTCACTCGAGAAGATGTAGCTGCGCAATGATTGTCTGAACGGTCTTTTGATAGTTTTCGTGCATATGGTTCCTCACATTGCTGCTGGATTGAAGTAAAGTATGAAGCATAGTTATGAGAAAGGATCTCTTGTTCGGCAGTACTAACTTTGAGGTTTACTTTAATTATATTATACCTATGTTCAAGGATGGAGCTGGCCTCGTTCCACTCCGTCTCCAAGGGCTACGTGGGCGAGTGCGGACTGCGTGGAGGCTACGTCGAGTTTGCCAACTTTGACCCACAGGTTCATTATAGCGACTTTGTCATCATCCTTGTTTCGAGGAGATGGTACGAATGCGGTAGACTTCGAACTTGGCATTTTGCCAAGAAATGAGATAATATTATTCGTAGGTCTTCGTCATGTTCAAGAAGATGATCTCGGCCAAGCTGTGCTCCACCGTCCTGGGACAGGTACGGTAGGCTGCGGGCTACGGTATACTACCTCATGCTGAGTAACGAATTAGACTACTATGATAGCTCATAGAATAGAACCATTGTCATTTGACGAATATTTCGACAACCATATATGAACGAATGAAGGAAAGTTGTGCTTTCCGGGATCCGTAGACGGCAATTGCCGGGCCTAATTGCAGGCCGTGATCGATACGGTGGTGAACGGGCCGCGGGAGGGCGAGCCGTCGTACGAGCAGTGGAAGCGGGAGAGGGACGCGGTGCTGGCCTCCCTCAAGGAGAGGGCCGTCCTCGTCCAGAAGGCCTACGGCGACATCGACGGCATTACGTGCAATCCGGTGCAGGTATGACTAGAAATGGGAAAATCGGAGTTTGGAGCTGCGTCGATCATACGTGGGCAGGCCGGTCACGTACTGCAGCAGTTCATCCATGCATAGATATCGTACAATTTCGCTAAGATATTCGTATGATCAGTGAGCTAACCAATACATGAACAATTATGCGGTAAGCCACCCAACCACGGTACCTGCAACCGTGCCCACCTATGTGAGTAGATCGACGAGACTGGTGGTGAATTTTTCGTAACTTTACTTCCCTTGCTTTACTCATATCTTCCCCCCTTCTTCTTTTCCCCTTACTCATATCCTCGCCCCTGTTTACAACATGGCGGAAGCCGTCGTGACCTAGACTGTTCAATCCATTCCAAACCCTTTTCCCCCTCAACCCTCTCAAGACGTTAGTGCTCTCTAGTACGATTCCTCGGGATCAATATATCTATTTCAACATGTCTTTTCGACTGTTTCCCCTATCTCGCTCCACTTTCTTTCTTTCTATCTCTGCCCCTCTCTCACTCTCGCCCCTAAGGGTAGAGCCCCTTCGCTTGCTCACTTGCTTACTTGCTCACTTGCCCACTTGCGTTCGTACAATCTAAACTCCCTCATTCCCCTCTTTCTCTTCTTCGTATTATAATACATATTACTCGTTCCCCGATAAAGGACCGAGACCGAACTACCGATTGCTGTGCAAGAGACACCAGTTCTCTACAGTGATCCTCCCTCCACATGGTTTGACGTAATCGGACAGCGGCCTATCGATATGGTGTCTCAAGGCGCTTGATCAAGCCTCCTCTAAATGTGTTATGATGCACACCACAAGGAAAACATATGCGGTCAGCGAGAAAATTGATCTTTCTGTCCAAGCAATTTCTTGGAATAGCGAGAATTTGGTGAATTTAGCAGTGATATTGAAGAGTGAACTGATATTGCTGAAAGGTGACACCGTACATGAAAATATTATCTATAGAGGAGGTTTGGCGAGAGAACCAAAAGGCGAATCTGAGAGATAAATACCTCGTACAGTATGGTTCGGTCACCGTGGACTATATAGCCTATTTCATTTCATGGTATTATAAAATGTACGCTTTCCGTATCAAAATGAAGCAGGAGAGACGGTACTGTGGCTGGAAGATAAATTATAATTATTATTCAATAATTATTCCTCTTACTATTCCAGGGAGCCATGTACGCCTTCCCCCAGCTGCACCTCCCGCAGAGGGCCATCGACGCGGCCAAGGCCCAGGGAGTTGTGAGTTTTACGCTTTTTGTCCTTAAATTTGATTTATGCATTTTCAGGTCTTGCATTGATAATTTACTGAATCTTATCGAATTCTCATCACAAAGTATATCTAAATATTATTGGAGGAAAAGCAACGTTGAGAAATCTTTGCAGCGCACTCCGCTAAGTACAGTGACACTCTCTTGGCAAAATGCCAGCTTATTAGGCTAAGCGCCGGCTCCGGCTGAAGCTTTACGGTGGTTAGCGGGAAAGAAATGTGCAGCTCTCTCAACGTTCGTTTTCCTCCAATAATATACTCCCTAATCAGGAGCCGGACTTCTTCTATGCGATGAAGCTGCTGGAAGCGACGGGTGTTTGCATTGTGCCGGGATCAGGATTCGGCCAGCGACCCGGAACCTACCATTTCAGGTTGGAGTACGGGTTTATCGATGATGGCTGGTCATACTAGGAGAATCTCGAACTTTATCGGGAGTTGGAAAAGAGCGCAAAGCTGATATAGATTCGACTGTAAATCATCTACAAAAGCCGATTCCGGAAAACTGGCAGGGAAACTGTAAGCGTGTGGTTGTCAGCAATTTTTCGAGTTTCGGTGAGATGGGAAAATGAAATGTTCTGCATCCCCTCTAATCCTACTATTACAAACTTACTCCTATTGCAGAACGACGATCCTGCCCCAGCCTGATATGATGAAGGACATGCTGTCCCGGTTCAAGGGATTCCACGAGAAGTTCATGGCCGAGTACAAGTAGGAAGGGTGACCCGATCGAGCCACCTACCGTACTCCCCCCCCCCCGATTCCCCTGATTGCTTGATCGATCCTCCCCTGATTACTGCCTAGAGTGCCTAGACGATGCTTGGTATATGGTAAAGTTGTGGCTTAGTAAGTAATTTAGCTCCTTACAATTAGCACCTTCAGTTTAGCTGATTTGTTTGTCAGCCAGTTGTTAGTCAAGTTAGTTACGGTACTGTTCCCGGTTTTAGAAGCTTTTGAGAGTACCGTAATCTCAGTTAATGCGCTTGCTTAGCTCCTAATCGTACCCTTTTACTGTGAGGTGAGTTTCACTTTGACACCGATGTAGCCCAGCATGGACACACTTGTATTACCGTAATCATGTGCCAATTGAGTGGGGACGTGTCGTAATCGCCTTTGTATACCGTGCTAAAGTAATGAATAGTAAAGACAGAGATAAAGTAGATTGTACGAATGAACGGGGGGTTATGAGTGCCCCAACTAACGGTTGCTGTGTCCGAGTCGTATCTTTGAGCTAATACATTATGGTTTCTCAAACAAGAAACGGGCCGTTTCATGGTTGTTTTCACGTGTTACTGTAACGAAACAGTCGAAAATGTGTATTTTTGTCCGCTTACTTTACATAATCTATCAGTTTTCTCTTACAATTAGGTTACGGTAGGTCTGGGCAGCCTCATTCGACATGGCGCATGAATGGCACGGCTTCCCAAGGTATGTGCCCTGTCCCATCCCACCAATTATAAAAGCCATTGATAAGCA
>LS906148.1:6952-45256 GCA_900490955.1 Micoletzkya japonica | reverse complement strand
TTTCCTCCCACCCCGCGCCTCTATAGGTATATAAGGCGAGCTATCCCCGGCCTTTCCATCCATTCCAACCATGCTCTGCCTTCTGATCATCTGCATTCTAGCTGTGCGCTATTGCTATGGTAAGCACCTATTTAGGATAGATAGTGTTATTACTATTTTGTAAATAAATCAGAGGTTAGGGACGGCTTCAAGTGGTGTTAAGGTCAAAATATAATATGATGATTTTGATTCTTTCAGTAATTCACCAGCAAGCCAAAATGTGACGGGGATACGGTAATGGAAGCTACTAGCTACTTCGACTGAACCGCTTTTTGCGAGGAACCACAGGTACGTGTTATCCAGGTTATTGTGCAGACTATTCGATATCCTTATCTCTATGATGAAAGACAGCTAGTTTGATCAAGCCTCCTCTAAATGCGCGGTGAATAATGCGCTTATCAAGGCGTAAGCATGCGGTCAGCGAGAAAGTTGATCTTTCTGTCCGAGCAATTCCTTGGAATAGCGAGAATTCGGTGAATTTAGCGGCGATATCGAAGAGTGAACTGATAGCGCCGAAAGGTGACACCGTACATGAACTTTTTCTATGGAGGAGGTTCGGCGAGAGAACTAAAAGGCGAATCTGAGAGATATAAAGTTCATTATTTCCCCTTTTCATAGCTTTTGCATTATTTTCATACTTTGCGTTCATTCAGGAAACTGTGGCTACTGTATCTACTCTAAGCCACATGGACTAGTTCACTGGCGAGGAATCTCAGGTATGTATTATTCAGATTAATCTGTAAGCTGGCAAATTTATTTTGAAATCTTATCTCTATGATGAAACAACATAAGTTTGATCAGGCCTCCTCTAAATGTGCGCTATAATGCGCGTCGCAAGATGGACGCATACCGGCAGAGAGAAAGTTGATCGTTCTGACCGAGCAGTTCCTTGGAATAGCGAAAATTTGGTGAATTTAGCAGCGATATCGCAGAGTGAACTGATATCGCTGAAAGGTGACACCGTACATGAACTTTTTCTATGGAGGAGGTTTGGCGAGAGAACTAAAAGGCGAATCTGAGAGATTTTTAAAAATACTAATTGCCAATTATTGGTGGTGTGAATTCGGTATTATAGCTTCTTTTGTTCAGGTCGTTGGATAAGAAACTGGATGTACGCGATTGCCGTAACCTTCAACTATTCGCAGAACGCAACCAATTGGAGTGAAATCCATAAAGCCAGCTGAAGTTTCGACTTATGTCTTTTCATGCTGTTTATCGTAATATTGCTTGACCATTCACCTCACATAAAATGTGACACTGGATTGTACTTTTTTGTTTGGAGCAAATAAAATATACCTCTCAACTTGTGAGTATTCGTATGAGTTATTGGGGTTGCGCAGCCTAATGTCTACCTAATGTGACTGTTCACACATCACACACTTATACCGATAGTTTGTTATCCAATTCTGCGTATGCTTTATTTCATCTTGTAATACGGTACTTTTTATATTTTTTTCCTTATATATTTTCAGATCTGTAGTGGGTACTCGTTCTCCCCCACTACCGTAACCTACAATACCTTCTAATAGCGTACCCTACAGTATCCTCTAATACGGTATCCTAGAGTATGACGGCGGACGACGACACATCCGAGGCGCGGCCGTTTGCGGATGCACTGGCGACGCAGCACTATCAGGTGAGTATCAGTGGAGTCATCGAATGGCGGGCTTTTGGAATTGGCGCGTTTCACGAAATTCTTAACTGTTTCCGTTTTGATAAGTAAACTTGCTGCAAACATTTGGCGAGATACAGTACTTGGCATCTGGAGTTGCATCAATAGTACCTACTGATGTCCCTCGGAGTACGGTTGGTAGTTGTGATGGAATCCTTGCCGTTGCAGCGCAAGGAGTGCATCCTGTGGGGTTCGCTCTTCGAGTCCCATTTGGCGGATCTGGAGAACCGGCTGGCGGGCGTCTGCGATCCCGGCTGTACGGAGTTCAACGAGCACGAGATGATCTTCTCGCTCCGGACGGGACCCGAACCGGATGTGACGCTTAGGTGAATGCAAGACGTTTAACCAGCCCGGGTTCCGAAATTGCGAATGTCTCTGCGTCTCTCCAATTTCCATGCTCTCACTCCTCCACTCTGATAATTTGCATACGAATCTATTCTGCGCAGCGTAACGTTGTGTGAATACCGGGGATTGAAACGCTTCTTTGCTGAAATTGTCAGCTTTTGTGTGGCTGGGTATAACCGGGTTGAAAAAAGACTTGTCATATCCGTAAATTAGACAGTATTATTAATGCGATTCAGGCTGAGGCGCAAGTTCAACTCGGACCCGATCAGCTCGAATCAGTGGCGGTTCAGGTTGGTGAGGGAGTACGGTAGCCAATTTTGGGATAACCGTAGCCAACCTACTTTCGGTTATTACAGCATGCCTTATTGGTTCTTTGATCCGGCTTTTGCTAGTTCTAAAATCCGGACGCTTGAGGTACGTCGGGCGGCCGGAGCCGGACGTGAACTGTCCGGCGGTGGTGCGGAAGGTGATCGACAGCGTCGCCCACTCGCACAACATGATGGACTTTGTCAAGACTCTCGGTGAGAGCTCGAGTAGAGTTCCGTACATGGGCAGTAGGGTTTGAAAACCAAGCCTTTTAATTGGATTATGAGACCGAGAGAATGATGAGGAAAATGAAAGAATGAAGAGGGTCAGACGATAAATAAGGCTAATCGCGCTTGGTTTTCAAACCCTAATGGGCAGAGTTATCGACAAAATTGTTTTCGACTGGGGCCTATCAAAGCATTGATTTTGGATCGTGCTTACCCGACACCAATTAGTTTTCTTGCACAATGTGGTGCCTACCAAGTTACCGTTCTGAGAAAATTGGTGGCCTACCACCCTATAGTCTGGCGCCCATGCCCATGTATGTAGAGTACGCCTAACGACTACTCTGGTAATTTCGACCAACAACCCTATAGGGTTGGAGTCCGAGAGTGTGATGATGGACATGGCGGCGCCTACAAACGACGTTCTCTTTTTTTTCTCTGCTTCTTTTCGTTCTTCACTCATTGTGATCGAAATTACGATAGTCCCACTCTAGTGAAATCCTTTTTTTTCCTCAAATCTATCGTTGTTGTTTGGTTTTGTTCTTCTTGATTTTCTAGTCTTCCTAGTCTCACATTGAAATATGAGAATATCCGAAGACGTCAGACGTGAGATAATGACCGTGGAATTCAGGTCTTCGCATGGACTACGAGTACATTTCCAAAGGAAAAGTGTGGACGTGCGGAATGCTCAAGGTCTGCTACTTGTGAGATACGATAATCATAAGTAGTTAAATATATTTATTTATTTGAACTTGGCCGGGAAAGATTTTGATGTGCAGATTATGGTGAGCAACATTCGCAAGACGAAGCAGCCGGGCAACTACGAGGCGTCGATGCTGGAGAAGCTCTCGGATTCGTACCTCGTAGAGCTGAGCGCGACGATTCCGGATAATATGGACTATAACCCGGGTACGGCTCTGTCATTTGCTGGGAAAAGCCGGACATACGATTAGAACCACTTTCCGCGTTTGGACCTGATGACTGATCTTTGATCTTTCACCTTTGATCTTTGATATTTGCAGTGGCACGTCAACTTAAAGCCTTCTCGGACCAGATGTACCCGCTAGTTGAGATGCAGAAGGTGGAGTATTGGCGCAAGTGATGAGCAGGACGAGAAAGGGGGTTACGGTAGCCTGCTGTGCGTCTCGAAGGGAAGCGCTGGTTACTGTAGCTTTAAGGATTTTTGCGTTTTTTCTGAAGTTGTACAAGTGTATTGCGATCTTTCTACTGGAACTCTAATTTTATTTTTCTTCTTTAAACTATTTGTACGTTGTTTTGTTGAGCGTTTAGCTCTCATACTAATGTATTCTTGTTTCTCGTGATGTGCGTGGTTGTGGATCTCTAGTATGTTAATAAAGTTTCATAATACATGCAAGTTGCAATTCCAAGTGTACTGTATTTATCAGATGCTTACTACGATCCTGGTTTAGTTATTGAGATTTAATGGAACATTCGGAACCGTAATCTATTCAAATTGGTGACGGCATCCTGACGGATTCGATTAGTTCCTCTTCTATATCCTCCCCTGTCTCATTATGCAAATTAGTGCCCTTTAACGGTACCTAATGGCCTTCCTTTAATCAAAGATTGCAGAAGTATGACCGACCCTCAAGAGATTGAGATACCGGAAGACGAGGAGGAGAGCGGGAGTACGGTAGAGGGAAGAGATGAGGGTACGGTAGGGAAGGAAGAGGGGAAGGATACGGTAGAAGAGGCGGAGGAGGAGGGAGGGAAGCGGAAGATGCGTATAGCTGTGGCGGGGTGTGTGCACGGAGAGATCGATAAGGTAATGCGGATATACGGTACCTTGTAATATAGGAAGGCCATACTGTAATCAGGTTACTACAGTAATCTATTCAAATTCTTGACGGCGGCATCCTGACGGGTTTGAATAGTTTCTCACCAATGGCGTCCCGCCATGTAAATTAGCCTCAATTAGCCTGCTTTCAACAATGGCACAAAAACCGGTCTGATTAGCGTAGTTAAGTGGAACTTGAAAAAAATCGAGCAAGTGATTGATTGATGTGCAGGTGTACGCAACGATGGCTGAACTGGAGAAGGATGGGAAGGGCACGTTTGACTTGCTGCTGTGCTGTGGCGACTTTGAGGTTTGAACTGTGTGAAACAGTTAGCAACGTCGAAAACGCACTGTATTGCAGCTTTAGGTGTAGTTCTGCTTTTGACCCATGACAACGTTATGCGGTGGAGAAGATAGATTCGTATGCAAATTAACAAAGTGGCGGCGAGAGAGTATGGAAATTGGAGAGACGGAAAAGACATTCGAAACTTCGGAACGCGGACCAGTAAACTTGGTGTACGGTCATTTGATGATCCCTAATCTTAAGGCAACGCGAAACTACGGCGACCTCCATCACATGCACGTCTCGGAGAAGTATCGCAGTCTGGAGACCTTCTATCTGTACTACTCGGGCAAAAAGGTATACGGTAGGGGGGGTACGGTAGGAACTGAAAGGGGCGGGGTGTACGGTAGGGATACGGTAGGGATCGAAACGAGCGGTTTACGGTGTGATAGGGTGATTTACCCAGAAGCATACTGAAATGTTGTATGGAGGCTTGTTAGTGAAGTATTGAGACAATTGCGGGAAAATGCTAACGCGAACAGCTAATTACGCTATCGATTGCAGAGAGCGCCGGTTTTGACCATCTTTATTGGAGGGAACCACGAGGCCAGCGGGTACATGTCCGAGTTGCCGTATGGAGGCTGGGTGAGTTGCTGAGTTTTTTTTTGAGGAATGCAATATTAGCGTGGATACTTGTCTTATTCACTGAAAAAGTAAGGGAGATGCGGTCCGGGGCTTCAACGTAATGCGAAACTAACCGTTTGGATAGTGCGGTGTACAGTATATATGTAGGAATTTCTATGCCCAGGTGGCGGATAACATCTTCTTCATGGGCTTCGCGAACGTCGTGCGGTTTGCGGGTCTGCGTATCGGGGGCCTGTCGGGCATCTACAAGGGGCAGGACTACCACAAGGGTACGGTAGGCTTGCGTTTTGAGCAGAGCATTCTAGTTGGTTCTTTTTGACCAATACGTTTCGCTGCTTTTTGTGCTGACGAGACGAAAATGATGTGTGAAACGTATACATCTAAAAAGACACGAATGGAAAATGCTCGAGTTTTGAACACCGACTTCATACGTGGGCAGCTTTCCCGATGATATTTGCTCAGAAATACGGTAAAGTGTATACAATACACATGCTGTCTTTGGCGATGCGATACATACCGTATCCTTTTCCGTTCAGGACACTACGAGTGCCCGCCCTTCAGGGAGCACGGTTCGATCATCTCCGCCTACCATACGCGATCGATTGACGTCTTTAGGTTTGTGGAACTGTAAATTTCAAATTCCATATATATTACAATGCTTGAGTGGTTCCAAGGCTCGCTTCTTCCAGTCGAACTCTCTACAGTAGCCTAGGGTACTTACCCTCCCTATCCTACCGTAACCCATCCCCCGTCCAGGTGCAAGCAGCTGTCTCCCCTGGACATCTTCATGTCGCACGACTGGCCGACGGGCGTCTGGGACTACGGCGACGTCAACTGGCTGCTGCAGCGGAAGCCGCACTTTACCGACGACATCCAGTCCGGAGCCATGGGCAATCCGGGAAGTAGGGAGATTATGCTGGTGAGTTAAGGAGGCAGAGAGGGAAACGAGACCGGATTACGGATGATAGACAAGTCCGGGAAAAAGAATCCGGTTTGCCAACCCTAATCGAAATGGTGCTCTTGTTTGGGATGATAAAATGGGATGACAAAAAAAACCTCCATGCTACACGGACCATGTATAAGTGTATAAGTAGACTCACAGTCAGCAGAACCTTTCCCTACAGTATGCCTACCGTACCCCCGTTTCAGCGCGTCCGCCCGCACTACTGGTTCTCGGCCCATATGCACGTCGGATTTGCGGCTGTCATTCCGCATACGGTATGTTCTGAATAACCTTGACCTTGGCACTACCGTAGGCAACTTGCTGATACTGTAACCCTATGAATTATAATAGTTGCACCATTCAGGCGAAAGAGGGTGAGGAGAAGCGCACGACGCGCTTTCTGTCCCTGGACAAGCCCCTGCCGAGGCGGCACTTTCTGCAGGTGGGTACTGTAGTATCGGGCGAATTGGCACGGTGCCAAGTGTCTAATTTATAATAGAGTTATGCTTGATTTTAGTCGCTAGAGATCGAGGTTGACCCGGCCGCGGAGAAGTGTTTGTCATATGACGAGGAGTGGCTGGCGATTTTGAAGAGTACGGACCATCTCATGAGTGCGACGAGCGAGGTGTGGAATTGAATAGGATTCAGGAGGGTAACATTTATAACGGGGATATCGTATTAAGCTTTGGATAGTTTACAGTCCTTGGGTAGTTTCGTATTCGTCCAAAAGCCCAAGTCCTGCTTTTCAGCGCGTCTACCTGCCCTCGGCCGCCAACAAGAGTGAACGCTTTGATTTTCGACCGACCGAGGTGAGAGGAGAGATCTTTTTGAAAGAACGTCCCTATTTCTGTACTGCTCTAACATAAGATAGCTGCTAAAACTAATGCAGCTTGCAGGGCAACGGTCTATTGTTCTGGTGTAAAACTGTAAAACTGTAAACTGTAAACTCTCGCATACGCTAAAGCAATGGAGAGAGTAGTGAACTCCTCTCCTACCGCACACCTCACGGTGTATTTGATAAATAAATAAAATAGAATAAATAAATAAATAAATAACTCGTGACAGTACTTTCTCCCCTGCAGGAGGAGCTGTTAGCCGTCCGTGGCATCTTCTCCGACTACCGTATCCCGCTCAACTTCCGGCACACCGCCCCGCCCATCTTCGAGGACAGCCCGCAGGCCAAGCGCGCGCCACCCTCGCACTACTACAGGCACATATTTATTATTTATTTATTATTTTTATTTTTTTTGAATACGGCTGCGTGCGGTCAGTGATATATATATATATATATATATATATATATATATATATATATATATATATATATATATATATATATATATATATATATATATATATATATATATATATATATATATATATATATATATATATATATATATATATATATATAGTTGTTGCTGGCTTTCCATTGCAAATTGTTGGTGTCTACTATTGTGTCCTCCTCATTGCCAAAGCCATAGATCACAGACGTGCACGAAAATTAATATCTTATATAACTCTTTTTAAAGGGCCCCTCTGAGCACTTTTTAACACCCTGGTTTCCTCCTCTCATCTAAAAGAGCAATGTCGAAAACCAACAATCCTGCATTTGCATCTTCTTTCCCGCCATTCCCCGCTGTTTAAATTAGGCGAGAAGTTGTATGCAAAGTTACATTGCTCTTCAGGGACCGCGGGAATACGAATGCCATTTCGTGAATACTGTATTTAGCGCGCGAGCGGTCTGACCCGTAGGCATAGTAGATTGAAGGAATGGCCACATATGCCGTCTGAAAGGGACAAAACTGAAGGAATGTCTAAAGTACGCTCTTGAGGGATCGCAATGTCCTCAGAGGCGCCCTTTAAGGAATCCGCAGTCGACCGAGTTTGCGACGCTGCTCGGAGTGAAGGACTTGAATGGCATTCTGGCTGACCGAAGCGAGGGAACGGCCATTCCGTACTACGAGATGAAGAGGGCCGACGATGCGACCGCAGATATTCAGCAGGACGAAAGTGAGGTCAGCAGGGGTACCGTAGCAATCACGGTACTGTAGGAAAAAAGGCACGGAGCGTGCGTGAAACTTCTAGGCCCTTCACCTACGTTGAGGAAGAAAAGAGCTGGTTAATTGGTGTAAATAGCATACGGCTTTTCGCAACGATAGGGTCGGTTCTGGACTAGTTGTTTCATAGCACTTTCCAGTATCTATAAAAGTTGAATAGTTAATGAATAAGGAGCAATTTATGCAGTTCGGCGAGGCGGACTTCATCATCGACACGAGGAGGGATGGAGATGAGGGAGGGGAGGAGGAGGACGAGGGGGAGGGGGACGGGGGAGGGATAATGGGCGGAATGGACGACTGGCAGCCACCCGCATTCAGGGAAGGTGGCAAGTGAGTGTTCCTAGCGTTTATTGACCCCTAAAGCTAAAGAGTTTAGAGTGTAACCAAAAAAAACGCGTAGCTTTGCCCCTGCTGCTGCACTTTGCACCGCATGAATTGTAGGAGCTTCGATATATCGTAATCTCTGAAGTCCTTTTGATTTTCGATTTAGTCAGTGCTCGCTGCTATTTCATCATCTTTGCTAATTTTAGCACAGACATTTGCAGCTCGAAGGGTGCGCCGGTTAACGCGGCGCTCGACGATTGGAAACCACCGGCCTTTGAGGGGGTTGGAAAGCGGGAGGGGGAGGAGGACAAGGAGTGTGTGCTGAAGAGGCGGAAGGTGGACTACAATGAGGATGAGTAAGCGGTTAGTAGGGTCTGAGGACCAAGCATGATATATCCTCTCCTTTTTCTTTTAACAAGTGTTTCGTTTCAGCCTCTCTCTAATGTTTGGCCTTTTGATTTACGATTATTGAAAATTTTTTGTTGTGATTGTTGACTATCATTTTGATTGTATTTTATGAGAAAACTTAGAGCCTAAGATTGGTATACTATAATTTGCTGTTCGTTGTCTTATTTCAATTCGTTTGTTGTTGTGATCTCATTAACCTGTGCATTCAAGATGAAGATTTCTTTGATCTTAGAAAAGGTCGTGTACAATTCGATTCTAATAGAGCGCTCATATCAAGTCCTCTTAGACGTCGCTTTGCAGTTACTCTTGTTTTTGATTTATTGATGTTGTGACTCATCGACGCTCCCATTGCTGTGCATCATCTACTTATATATTCTTGGCATGTAGGTATCACAAAACTGCTATTTCCAAATAAGAAGTCAGTAATATAATGCCTGCTTGAAATGAGGGCCATGAAGTTTCGGTCCATAGTTTTCGTGATCTTTCAAAATGTTGAATCACAAAAATTTCCGAAAAGAAAACAGAGGATGGGATGTATTATAAATCGGTACCGAAGCTTTCTGTTTAAGTCGTTGAAATAAGAGGGGTTGAAATATAGTGAATTAAAAAGATCCGTCGTAAAATCGTTCCGAATACAAGGCGAGAGAGTGTGCGAAAGTGAGAGAATTATGTAGACTCATTTTGGAACGGAAGAAACTGACGGATCGGTTTATTCCACTATACTTGTAAAAATGAGTCACCGACGTCGGTTCTCGTAGCACACTTGAACCCCAAGGAATCTTATGGTTAGTGGTGCATCTTTTTTGAGATTACTAATTGTAAGATATGAAGATAGGCACTGAGACGAGTGAACTCTTGGTTATCGTTTAAAAATCGTTTTTTTTCGCCCATTACCTTCTTCCGTCCGAGCTCTCCGCTATCTCTCCTCCCCGCGCAACCATTTTATTACTCGAACATACGCACTGTCTCTCTCTCTCTCTGCGTCTTTGGTTAAGCGCGCTCATTAGTTTCTAAACTCTTCGAAGTTCTGCTCTGTGACGCTACACTACTGTACTGCGTACTCCTCCGGTTTGATAGTCTTTCATTTTTTTCCAGAGGATGTTTAAAAGACGCGCGAACTGGAATCGTTCATGCTCCCCACAGTGTTCTAAATGTTAAGCGAACGAGCCAAAATGCTGAGGATACGGTGTTTTCCGTGCGAGAGTTCCTGCCGAATTGAGTGTTATTTTTCGGCATCTCGTTCGCTTAACATTTTGACTGTTGTCAGAACGCTGTGTCCCTTTCATATTTCCTTCCATTTCAAAAATTAAAACCAAGGCGCATAAGGGTATCTATATCAGTGTTGAATGGATCTGTTCGAATCTGAAGACGAGAACACTTCAAACGTTGTGTGGGAGCGCCATCTGGCTGCGGTGGTTATATTTATTGTGAGTTGTAATTATTATAACAAGTAAAATTTTGGAATTAGGTGAGAAATTCAGGGGATTCCAAATAAAATTTCTTTGCATTTTCGCTAGCTGAGATGCTGAGTGCGGAACACCAAGGAACTTTAAAATAATTACTCGTGGACTTTTTTCCGCGGCAATTGCGTTGGCTCTCAGAAGTGGGTAGAACGTCCTGCAACGAAAAAGTAAATGCTTTGAAGGCTGTTTATTCGGGGAAAGCTATGCCATGTAAGAGGAAGTCGTGGTGATGCGCAGTAGAGTGAATACATGCAAGACGTTAGAACAATGGGGGGGGGGGAGGAATACGACGAACGCTTTCCTGTGATAGATAGCCTCTGCTTACCTAGTCAGGGATGAAAAGTGAGCTTCTTGTAAATAACGAAAAAGCCGGAAAAAGTATTTTACATTTTTGCATTGCAGCACGCAAAGTATTTAGGGTAACTTGTATATGAAATTGTAGCACGTGACGAGTTAGAGTAAGCATAACGTTTTCTATGCTCCATGAAGTTCATCTGAAGTACAAGTTAAAGGTTGCTGCGATCGGCTTCACCGCTAATCTTGTGGTTGTGATCAGTACAGGCCAGGTGGCGCACTACGGCCGGACGTTCTTCGGATACGTCGCCCGAACGCAGGCTGGTTGACTCACTCGCCACAGTCTTCTAAATGTTAAGCGGACGAGCCAAAATGCTTAGGATACGGTGTTTTCCGTGCGAGAGTTCCTACCGAAAACAGTGTGATTTTTGCGGCATCTCGTTCGCTTAACATTTTCACTGTTGTCAGAACACTGTGTCACTTGCGGTCTGCTCACTCCAATCTGCTGTTTCATTGCGGAATCATAAGCCACTAAAGGCTATTTATATCACTGATGGTGTTTTATTCGAAAACGCAGCAGCTCATAGTCAGAGACTACAAGACTTGTTTCTAATAATAACGAGGATTCGAAGATAGCGTTTTCATTTCCAGGCATCGGCAGGTCTCGTGCACAATATCCTCTTCACTTTCATCGTCGCTCCTATCATCTTTCTGTAAGCACTTCAGCTTCTGTTGATAATTGGAAAGCTATCACGGATTTCCCCCTTAATATCTGCAACGAAGCTTTAGATCTCAAAACGCGTCTGAAAAGTAACCTATTTGTCCTCCCGAATTTTCCATTTTCCTCGAAAAGGGAAGCAATGAATAAGTAACTTTTGGGGAAACTACCGTTTCGTCAAATCGGAAATTTTCATCAACCTTAACTTGCATACAGTTGGTGTTGATATGAGATGACCGATGAGACGAGATGGTGTCCTGCTTTTGAGACATGTTGTTTTGAGACATGTTGTTACTCTGGCAGCTGACTTATGGCAGCATAATCAATTTTTACCTAGTATTGATAGAAAGGCAAAGGCCGTGAGTGAACCAGAACGCGATTCGCATAGCATTGGACAAAAAATGAAATCATACTTTTAGGGGCGTCGACAAAGACGCTGTACGGGAGCCTACGATTATAATCGGATTTATATGCGAGGTATGCCGCTTTTTCATCTTATATGCAAGGACTGTACCGGCACTGAATTCTGGTAGATTATCTGCTATGGAGCCGGGGTTTGTACAAACACAGTACCGTTCAATAGAACCTGCCATACTCTACGAATGCAGGCGGTCTACGAAGTGAGCAGCTACGGGCACCTCCTGCTCGCAGTCAATCGCTTCTACTTCCTCTACTTTGCCATGACCAATGCGCACGTGCAGCCGAGCTGTTCGCTCTCGAGGAGGGTAAATACGTCACTATGTATATTTCGTTTTTCTATTTTACCTGTTGTAATTTTTTGGTAATTTTGCAATCAAAGAAACTGATGGACTGGTTTTGTTCATCATACCGCATGGTTGTTCTTGTCTAGTCGACTGCCATAATTTAATTTTTTTTAAATTTTCTTATTTATAATAATAATCTTAGGCAATGGCCGTTTTGATATCACTGCCGGTTATAGCAGCACAGGGAATCCTCGTCTACATATATTTCATAGGTGATATTCGCTCAATGTTCCCTTTTGCCTTTTTAAAGGAGCCGGACCACGAGTTTCTGACCATATTGGCTCTTTACGTCATGCAGTAGATCTAATCATCCTGATGGGGTATTCCGAGTTTTATGCGATTTCATTCACTCTCCGCGGAGTGTGAAGGTGCAAAGAGCAACGCGCTTTTCACAAAATCGGATATATTAGCCGGAAAGAGATACAGCTCTGATTTATTGATAAAATGATTTTTACATTGTTCTTATCATTTTAGTAAAAAGAACGATCGGAAAAGATGGGCGGAAAGGCCTAAATTGATATATCAGGGTAGCTCGGGAATTCAAATCCTATCGTACTCGTTGGCCGGCTCCTTTAAGTATTTTTTCTTTTTTTTCTACATATTATTTTGTATGCCTTTACACCTTTATTGCAGCTCATTGTGACTTCTACCTCAACGTTCAAAAGTGGACGTATCTTTTCGAGTGAGTTTCCAAAGCTTCATTATTTCTATTCCAAAGGTACTTTCTACTCGAAATGCTCCGCTTCATATTTTAGACATTTATGATAAGAATGTATAAGTGTTTTAGAACGAAGAAAGAAGAAAGAGATATGATCTGATCGGCTTGCCTAGCTTTTCCTATAATTTGTTATTTGAGGGATCGAGAGGAGTGCGTCGAACTTCGGAATAAAGGCTGCTTCACTCGGTATATGATCGTGATGGTAATCGTTGTCTTCCTCAACGTGCTGAATGTAACGCGATTGCGGCTTATACAGGTATATATACCTAGATACAGGCCCTTCACGATTCTCTTGCTTTCGGGGCGATTTATGGCTAAAACATTTTTATTGTTCCTTTATCAAGAAGTCGTGGCAATTGATTACTAAGCGTAAAATATATAAAAAAAATTGCAGAAGAGACGTGTTGTGCCTATTCTCAAGAAGAACAACCAAAGAATGAGCATAGAGGCGAGGATGCTGTATCAGGTTGGAAATTGGGAGTTTTCCATATAGCATAATTTAGGGAGAATAATGTGGTAATGCCACACTAGTATCTATGTCGGTAGGCTAAAAACAAAAAAAATGTTCCTGATGTATAAAAAATGAAGGTAGCTTCTAATTGTACAATATTTTCTGAACTTTGAAGATTTTAAGCGAGCTGTAACTATTAGAGGTTCCACGGGAGTTGTCCACAGAAACGGAATCGCATTGATTTGCTATTGCGTTATTTAGCATACGTGCACAGCCAAAAGTGCAGATAACCAACGGAAGACGGAATCATTACCCTCGGATCGTAAATTTGAATGCGAGGATCGACAATAGTAATAAGAAGCCTGTGTAGACTGCTGAGTGCAGGCCTGTGCCCAGACGGTCATCTTCTCGGCGGACCTGCTCTGCGTCTTCATCATCCTGCCCTCCGTCGCGTCCACCCAGTGGTCGCGCCTCTTTCTCGGCAATATCGTGTGGATCTTCACCATGGCCAGCGACGGGTATTATTCGCGTTTGCTTCTGTTGTGCTTCCCGATTTGCGCAACAGCAGTCAGGTTGCGTTATCGTCTACCTAGTAATTACTAGTAATGAGTAACACGTTTACCAACAATTTTTTCGTGAAGAGATGGACAAAAAGCAGTTTTTTCTATAATGTTAGTGTTCTTGCAGCGCGCTCATCCTCATCTTTTTCCGCGACATACGCCTCGTGTCCATGAAATACATGAAGCAGCTGGTCACCAGAACCAAGTATTCTGCTACAAACCAGCAACGGACATCGACCGAGCGGCAAATTGCATAGGAGATTTTTAGGAGAGAATTCCGCTATTTCATCCTGTTTACCTGAAATAGAGGTAATTCCAGCTAGGCAACCATTTTACACTTCATACTTTTTTCTTTGTCTATAAAGCTATGTTTTCACTGCGCACAAAGTGTCATTAGTGCTCGGTCGCGAGTAGAGGATGCGAATCGTGCACTTGTCGACGATATGTTTCGTTGCTTTTGGTGGCCAGAAGCGTCGCGGTTATGAATGATGCGTGAAACATAAGCACCAAACGTACACGATTCGTATCCTCTAGTGGCGAATGCAATCGCCCGTAAGAGAGCACGCGGAACACGTGTTCGTGTGTCTGTCACGGCTGCTCTCCCTGAACCCTCCCTAAAAGTCCTTCCACTTCATAAACTATGAACTCAGTCTGAACGCCCACCGCTAATGGACGAGCGTGATGGAACGCTCCGGATGTCGCCTTTTCCCCACTTTTGCACTCCTAGTGAAGTAGCATTCGAAAAGTTTTCGCGCTCGTGGCTTCTGATTTATGACATCCAATGCGACCAATGCCGTTCGCGTATCGCGTGATGGATTCCGAGAGGAAAGGCGCTTACCGATTCTTCAGAACTGCTCGTCGATATCGCGTTTATTCGAACGTTATCTTATCTCATTGCCGTCGATGCTTGTTGCTTCTGGTCGGAAGGCACTTTTCTAGAAGAATCGCCGCAATGTAGATTCCGCAAATTCTTCGCACGATTTCGCACCTTCACGATTTCTTTCTCCTAAACCTGAATAACGCTTACCGTCGAAGCTGCACTGCTTGCTTATCCGATACGCCCTATATTTATAATATAAGTATTGATATACGCGGAAAGCATAGTTTCCTTTTCGCCCAGTCCCTCATGCCACCCCACTTCCCGCCACAATCTCATGTGCCAATTCCACTCTCCGTCAAAACCTCATTACCCGGGCGCCCGTTACATTTGGAGTTTTACGCCCGTCTACACGCTTGCTTGTTTTCCCCTTTCTCGTCCCCGTTTCCCCCCGTGTTTCTCCACCCCCTCCATTTGCTTGCTCGCTGTTCATGTCCTTGTACCGCGCCTCATCCACCAATAGCTCAGCCTTCATGATGGACGAACCACTCGACGTCGAAAGGCACGTGGCCGCCGCGATCCTGTTCGTGGTTCGTTTATTTAATTACAAATATTTAGCTTATTATTTATGTTGAAATCAGAACTTTATACTGAAGAAGGCAGGCGAATTTCCTGTCGCAGGCGAACTTTATGTATTTATTCCGTTAGATTCATGAATAAAAAGGTTTTGAATTCTATGAATCGCGACAGAGACATTTGCTACAAGAATGCTATGGTAATATTACAAGTTCCACGAAAGTTGAGAAAAAGTACGCAAACGATTGCGAACTGTCTATGCAAATACGCGCGCTGATCTACCTCTCCGGCTCCAATTTTCTTGCGATTCTATTAATTTCTGCCATGGTAACACGTAAGGAGTCAATTGGAAAGCGTAATCAGCGGCAATAGTTAGTTATTTCAATCAAAAGTATCAAATCTTTTCGTTTTTGAGGACAACTCCTGTGGAACCTCTAATAGCGTTAATTAGATATGCGCGCAATTGACTTGCGGTAAAGCTCAAGCAATTAGCGTACCGATCTATTTATGTTTTGATACCGAAAATGGCAAATGTACAGTTGAACTAGCGAGCGAAGCGGTATCTATAGAATCCCGGACCAAGTAGGAACCTGGTTACGGCCGGACCTAATTATTCTCCTGTCCATGATTGCCTTTGTCAGATCGCCTCGGCGGGCCTCTCGGCCAACATTATCGTTGTTCTGTGCGCGACGCACGTTGCCCACTACTCCAAGACCTTCTTCGGGCGGGTCGCCCGCTTTCAGGTATAATAATGTATTGCAATAAACGTGATGATTTACTGACGTATATTTTTATTCGACTCTGATACTATTACCTTGGTTGGTTGAAAAAAATGATTGGTCTACGCGTGAGAGATTGCATTATCCTTCCAGTATTTATAGCCAATACTGTAGTGCGCGCACGCAATTAGCCCGCAAATGGCTATGATGAACTTTTGGGACGGTAGACTTCCTGAATCATAGCAATATGGTTGTCATTCCTCTAATTGCGTTGCCGAGAGTAATTTGGATATTTATGTATGTCTCACTGAAACAAGAATATGCAGGCCCTGGCCAGTTGCGTCCACAACAGCATCTTTGCCTTCATCACCGCGCCTATCCTATATTGGTGAGTGCTTTTATTAATGACGAAGAAGTGCCGTCAGTCAACTCATTCCTGCTTTGTCTGCACTCTCTTCACACCGCCCGAACTACTGAGGGAACATTTTCCACAACCATAGTCTTGAGGTCATATCCAGTTGGATGGGAAAGTGTTGCCACAACTTGGGAAATAGTTACCCGTAGACGGCAACGGGTCGCTATTGCGAAGTCGTCATACGGCGAGGCTATAAGAACTAATGCGTTGTGGATTCTGAGAAGACGTTTTGCCACGCGATTAGAAGAGATCGGGTGAAAGATAGACGGGAAACGAGATCACTTAGCAATACGCGTTTTCGCATTAGCTGCTGGCTGACCTCGTTTTCGACCTTAGAAGATTTCCAAGAACCCCGTTAAAACGTCAGGGAGCGTTCTCTGGGAGCAATGCAAGATGGGCCTCGTGAGAGGAAGCAAGAGAAGCAATATGGCAAGCATTGAGACGTCATTTGAAGAACGGAAATGATGCAAATATGTAGAAAGAAGAGATGAGTACTTTGAACAAGGTTTCAAACGGTGCTTGTCCGAAACAACAACAACAACAACAACAGAGACGACTAATGTGAAGTGGATAAACTGATGAAGGCGTTCGTTTCGGAATTGGCTACGAATAGAGTCAGTTCTAGCCAGCTAATCGTTTTTTTCCATTGAAGGGAAATGCGGGCAGTGGCAAGGAGAGACGTTACCGTTTACTTTGCATACGCATGCGAGGTGAGTTGTTTACAACGACCAAATTAGAAGGCAATTAAAGAAAATATCTAAATTGAAAAAAGGAAAATGTTTATAGTAGAATGGAGAAGTATACTTACATTCCAGATGGTCTACGAAGTCAACTGCTACGGTCACGTCCTGCTGGCGTCCAACCGGTTCTACTTCCTGTTTTTTGGCCTTTCGCGGTATCGCTTTGGAGCACGCTTCAAAAAGCGGGTAAGTTATTCAAACTGTTGCCATTTCCCGAATAAAAAATGATATTATAGATTTATTTACAGTTGATCTTTCTCCTGCTCATTCCTCTGCTAGCTTCAGAAGCAACGCTCATCTACACGTATTTCATAGGTCGGTCAGTCGATTCAGAATGTCATCTATGACTCTGATCTTTTCAAAACACAATACTTTAGCCAAATGCGACTACTACTTCGACGTCAATGCCTGGAGCTACCTGTTCAAGTGTGTATTTTTAAAGCTATTACAGTTCACTAAATCCATGCCTTTTCATTACCGTTTTTCGCTTTAATCCATTTTTTTCAGGGTTATAGTGGATTAAGAAGAACCTTCGGAAAAGCATTCCGATTATAAGGCGAGAGTGTGCGAAAGTGAGAGAATTAGACGCGTTTTGGAATCAGAGCAACGGACGGATCGGTTTAATCCACGATATAGTGGATTAAAAAGATCCGTCGTAAAATCATTCCGAATATAAGGCGAGAGAGTGTGCAAAAGTGAGAGAATTAGACTCATTTTGGAAAGAAAGAAACTGACGGATCGGTTTAATCCACGATATATAGCTCATTGCATGTGATTGCAGTTCCCGCGAGGAATGCATTCGTCTGCGCCTGGAGGGCAGCTTCTCCCGCTACGCGGCCATGCTCAGTCTCGTCGTCTCGCTCGACCTCACCTGCATTGTCAAACTGCACCTCGTACGGGTAAGCATGAGAGAGATACACTGTATCGGAAAGATGAACTGTAAATAGATTTAAGTATTAGGGCCAGAGCTAAAATTGAGCTTAATACTGTACAGCGAATGGCACAGGTCCAAGGTATATATGGTTGACGAAAAAGTTCCGTCAGTCGTGTCATTCCTATTTCCATCGAGAGAGCGACGCGGTATGAAGAGGGTGCAGACAAAGTAGGAATGAGTTTACTGACGGAATATCTTCGCCAACAATAGATAATAAAAAAACGTATTCCAGAAGCAACGCATGCATCGTAGCGTTCAAGAGCGGAAGAAGATGAAGATTGAGGTGCGCATGCTCTATCAGGTATGCAGCCATGAATGTGATGAACATGAAAATGCCTTTTTGCTGATCTATGACTTGCATGCAATTACATACTTATATATATATATATATATATATATATATATATATATATATATATATATATATATATATATTTAAAGACTTCCAAAAATCTCCATCGTCTTTATAGGTTGGTGCAAAATTTCCCCGATAAAGTCAAATATTCATAGACCCCACTGCAGGCCTGCTCGCAAGCCATTCTCTTCTTCGCGGATATCATGTCAGCCTTCGTAATCCTGCCCTTCTTCTCCACTTCTCAGTGGGCCTCGTTTGTACTCGGAACCGTTGTATGGGTCTCCGCCATGGCAGGGGACGGGTGAGGAATGCTCAACAACGAGGAATACACAACTCAACTACTCTTATTTTTTATCTCTTCTAGGTTTATAAAGTATAAAGTGGTTTATAAAGTCATAATAATCTACCGAATAACTCTCGCTTGTTCAGCTTCGTCATTCTCGTCTTCAACCACGAAATTCGTCAGGAGGCGGTGGCGATGTTCTCGCGAAAGGTATCTAATATTCACGTCGCTATATACTTAAGGGAGAAAGCAGCCTCTAACCAAAAGTTTTAAAATTCGATGCAAATTCTTCTAAGGTTTCAAAATGTGAGGAAAAGCATAGTATTAATAAAAAATCGAAGAAAAAACTCGAAAATCTCACGCTAGCTACTTTGGCTCCGTAGTTGGGATAGGAATAGCTTTCACACAGAGAGTAGTACAGGTGCACAGGTGGTCTAGTGGTCTAACAATAAGGCAGTCTCCCGGCAAGGGCAGTCTCCCGGCAAGGGCAGTCTCCCGGCAAGAGTTCAGACCCGGGTTCGAATCCCGGCCGGTGCATTATCATTTGCTGTTCTCAAAAACTTTCAAATAAGTCCGGCTTCGATGGTGTGTGGGTGGGACTGGACCGAATACAATATAACTTTATCATACGATACGGTACGAAGGGGAATGGGGGGGTCGGATACGGTAACGAGGGGTCACTCGATGGGGTCCCTACAAGTCGGATACGAGGTTCGGTTCGAGCAGACTGTGCGGAGCGGGTTCGGGGGATGGCTGGGCAAGTGAGGAATGGTCGGATCAGCCGCCCTATATATCGTACGGTACATTTATTTGGGCACGAATACCGGACTGTACGGGATTGTACCGGACAACCCCGTACAAGTCGAATTGCGGCCGTATATGGCAATTTCAGCCCTTTTCATTATTTTATTATTTTTTCTTGTGCCCAATTGCACCAGTAAACAAAGAAACATGGCGAAAATCGCTCATTTTTCAAAATCTCTACCGTTTGCTGACAAAGTCAGTTCGCGATAGTGAAGGCTGACTGACGACTCTGAGACTTACAGTATGCCGGGACCCGTGTCTCGTTGTCCGGTGTAGTTACCCTAGAGTGTTTCTCTCGTTTTGCTGTTTCATTCTGTTCTATTTTTAGTTTTTACTTATTTTGTGACGCTAGCAGGCTAATAGGAACTCAGTTTTGCTCAAACCTGCACCACTTCTTCTTGGATTGTCCGCGTCGTGATGTTAATTTACCTTACTTTTATAGTTTAACTCGTTTTTTAGCTGAAACCAGTTTGATTATTGTTGTCTTGTATGATAATCGTTTCATTTAGATGTTGCGTGTCTTCGAGACGGTCGAATAAGGGTGGGCGAGAAGGATGGCGGCGAGGCGAGAGGAGGGCTAGTGAGCTTTTTCGGTTTCTTGTTTGAGTTTTGATTTTCGGGTCTCCCTCTTATGTAGACTCGAGCGCTTCTAGGCGGAATGGATTTAGCAGAACCTGTTTAGAGCTTCCGTTACAAGTTTTGCTATCATTTCGAAAATTCGAGCAAGAAAAGTGACAATCGTTCAGGGGTCATGCTCGATTTTTTGACCGAATTTTCGATGTAGTGCGATCGCCCTGCCCTGTTTTTGGATGAAATTAATAATGCGTTAGAACTAGCATATTCGGAGGAGCATGTAGATATAGGGGGTTAATAGATATTATCAACTTTGAGTACTGAAAATGACCGTCAAGTAGGGGGGTGGCATGCTATGTGTGTTAAGTTGCGCATGAGCGCACAGAATTCGCGTGTTCTCGCGTTCTCCATATTTATTATCTATCCATTAATAATTCTAAAATGGTTATTCTAGCTTACTTATCGTATGTGAAAATACGGTATATCCTCAGGTGGTCCGATCACTGCTGCTTCTTCGACATCATCATCGAGGAACGGATGACTGTGTCTCCGGCGTGCAGGTACGACTAATGCTTACGTTCCTTGTGCCTTTTTTATTTTCCAACATGATCACGCAGTGAAATTCACTCGTGAACGGTTGTACTCTGGTTGAGAGTACCGTAATCCTTCTTAAATCCTTTATTGCCGTAATACGGCAACAGACCTTTTCTAACTTTATCATATAAATTAGAATAGGTTTAAATTAGCACCTAAAACGATAAAACCATAAATAAAAAAGAATGCGTCCAATTAATTTTTTCACGTTATTACAGTATACCCCCAATCATATGATATCTCCTCCTTTTCAGTTAACCGATCTTCTCGCGTGTTGCTGAGGGATGCATCGAGTAATGATGGCTCTTCAATTAGGGCCGGACGCTGCGCGATGTCGTCTTCTTTCTCATTTCAAAAGTTGAAAAAATCGTTCGAATAAAATTTAAAAAAATAATTGAATAAATCGTTCGAAGTAGTTGCTCGACGAGCCCTTCTCTTCAATGCACTATGTATCAAACCGATTTATGCATATAAACATTACACATAATAACAGATTGATATATCGTACAAATATGTGCGACATATAACTAGATTTAAAATAAAAGCGGTTCTAGTAGGCTAGATTTCGGGTCGGCATCCTGGTAGGATTCCACTAGCGGCTCTTCTAACGCGAAATGGACCGAACCCATCTCTCACGCGGAAGATCACGATGAAAGAAGGTTTCGCGACCGCAACCTCAGCAACGAACGAGAATACCAGCCAACTGAAAATGAGGGGATACTGCAGCAAAGGTTACTGTATGATTGCGGCGTATACTGTAATAACATGAGAAATTTGGATTGGACGCGTTTATTTATATTAATTGTCGTGCTGTCGTTTTACGCACTCATTTAAAGCTACTCTGTTTAGTTAAATATGGTTGATAAAAGGCTTGTCGTTTTATGGTAATAGAGGAATAATGTCACCTAGCCGTACAAGGAGTACTGTACACCCAACTAGAGCGCAACAGTTCATGACTGAATTTCACGGTGTGATCGAGTTTTCATGTTGGAAAATGAGAAGGCACAAAACACGAAGGCACTAGACGTACCTGCATGCCGGAGACGTAGTCGACAGGCCCTCAATTATGATGTCGAAGATGCGATAGTGATCGTACCACCTGAGGAAATATCGTATTTTCGCAATAAATAAGCAATATGCTATCATAACGCCCTTTTTAGAATAATTAATTGATAGATAATAGAGATGGAAAGCTCAAGGGCCCGCTAGTTCTGTGCGTTCACGCAGTACCTTAACACGCCCAGCACACCCCTAGCTTACGCTCATTTTCAGCGCTCAAAATTGTTAATCGCATTTAAAACCATATATCTGAGATTCAAGTAACTGAAAAGGCTCACCTGTCCTCCTGCCGTATCATCGCCTTCCTTTGCTTCCCGCCCACCCTTATTCGACCGTCTCGAAGACACGCAACATCTAAATGAAACGATTATCATACAAGACAACAATAATCAAACTGGTTTCAGCTAAAAAACGAGTTAAACTATAAAAGTAAGGTAAATTAACATCACGACGCGGACAATCCAAGAAGAAGTGGTGCAGGTTTGAGCAAAACTGAGTTCCTATTAGCCTGCTAGCGTCACAAAATAAGTAAAAACTAAAAATAGAACAGAATGAAACAGCAAAACGAGAGAAACACTCTAGGGTAACTACACCGGACAACGAGACACGGGTCCCGGCATACTGTAAGTCTCAGAGTCGTCCGTCAGCCTTCACTATCGCGAACTGACTTTGTCAGCAAACGGTAGAGATTTTGAAAAATGAGCGATTTTCGCCATGTTTCTTTGTTTACTGGTGCAATTGGGCACAAGAAAAAATAATAAAATAATGAAAAGGGCTGAAATTGCCACATACGGCCGTAATTCGACTTGTACGGGGTTGTCCGGTACAATCCCGTACAGTCCGGTATTCGTGCCCAAATAAATGTACCGTACGATACTCCTCCCGGGGAAGGGCATAAGTAAATGAGGGAAGGGGAAGGGAAGGGAAGGGGAAGAGCTCAGAGAACGATTACGTGTTTGACCGAGAATGTATTCTACATAGTAGCGAAGCGCGTTATGGCTATGCAATAGTCGTAACAAATATTATTGACGAAAACGTTCCGTCAGTAAACTCATTCCTACTTTGTTTGGGCTCTCTTCGTATAGGTAGCTTCGCTTTCTCGCCGAACGTAGGAATGAGACGACTGACGGAAACTTGTGTTTAACCATATTGATAATATCGGGTCAGCTTTCGCAGTTCGTTCCCTTCTGCACGGGTCTTCCAAGGAGGCTGCGATGTTGCCACGAGAAGGCCTCTCCGACCATGACCCTATCGGCTGTGGTACGATTCACGGATTCAGGGCATTAAAATTCTAAAAATAAACAACTATCTGGAATCTCTGATATTGCCACGTTATGACACTTTCTCATTCTTCCTAGTCGTGAACCAGGTTCCTAACAATAAGATAATGGCAGTAAAATACAAAAAAGTAGCATATTTACCGACCTTTCAGACGATCAATCGAACAACTCCTTATGCAACTTCCGATATCCGTCGCAGTTCTTACCTGACTACGCTCGTGCCCCGAGGCAGCATACCCAAGGCGTGAGGGAAGGAAATTCGTTTGGAATACCATAATTATGAATCAAATTATGATTAGCTTAGCCATTTCGTCTCTTGAAATGATTTGCCATGGTGAAGCACTATGATCCGCTTTGTCATAAGAGTTTCTCTAGACCTTCTTCTTGCCTTGTTCTTCTTCGTAGGCAGTTTTAATATCGTACTCTTTGATCTGTGCATATCTCGTAAGATTATTTCTCGATCTCGCAATGTGATATAGGTGTTTAGAACTCTCCGCTTTCCATCCGCATGATTTTAGATGATTTTAGACACTTGCCACTCTCATATTAACTTGTTTACTCCCGACTGAACCTTAGTGTCATATCGAATGCCATCGCCAGCTTTATGTGATGTTTCCGTGAATATGTGGGGTTCTGCTATTGAGAGTTTAGGAACTGTTATGTTTCACCGTCCAATAAAAAGCAGCGATCAACCGTGACTCTCAATGAGATCGCACTCTTCGGTCGTCAAGACTGCCATAAATCAAAGTGTGCAACATGCATAGTACCTGAGGAGGACTCCGTAGTGCGGAGCGTCGCGTACGCGTGCGGTCACCCCGGAAGCTTCCGGATATATACGCTTTCCGCAAAAATACCCATTCGCGCAAATCGGACATAAACGTGTAAATGTCCACTTTTGCGAAAAACGGTGAATTTTTCAACATTAGTGAGAATTGCTTTATCACCGATTACCGCTGTAGATACAAAGAGTATTCCGAGATTGGCTGATCAATAAGCTGGGTAATAGTCGCAGTCGATCCGCATCTCCTCGTCGTACTCTATGACGAGAATGGTCTTATCGACGAACGACTTCAGATGGTAACGGAGATTGAGGAAGATGGGCTTATCGTTGAGACATGGAGTATATCTGAATGAAAATTAAGATTTAAGTACTATTTAATATATTAATCAAATGCAACTTTAAAGGGTCCCTCCAACCATCTCATTCATTTCGAGAGGTAACCAATTAAGAGCGGTTGATTGATGGTGAGAAACAAGGGAGGAATGAAGAGACGCAGACAGAGAGAAATCTTTGCCCAGCTTTTTCTCGACGACGGCGAAGTTTCAACAAAAAAGGAGAGAGTATGACACTCGGGACACTGTGAGCTATCCAATGGTGTCGAAAAATGATATATGGTAGATATTACCTGGAGGGGCCCTTGGTGTTATAGTGGAATAAACCGATCCGTCAGTTTCTTTCGTTCCAAAATGAGTCTAATTCTCTCACTTTTTCGCACACTCTCGCCCCATCTTCGGAATAACTTTAAAAGGAGCCGGCCCAAGAGTTGGGCAGGATGTGAATTCGCGGGCTAGTCTGATATTGCAATCTAGGCCTTTCCGCTCATCTTTTCCGGTCGTTCTTTTTGTTAAGATGATCAGAACAATGTGAATAATTTCTAATGAATCAGAGCAGTATCTCATCTCAGTAAGCTATTATATGCGATTTTCTAAAAAAGCGCATAGCTCTTTGCACCAGTCAAATCGCAAAAGATTCGGGTATACCCGATCAGGATGATTGGATGTAATGAATGACGTAGTATAGACAGTAACTCGTGGTACTCGCTTCCTCAATCCATTATAGAAGGTTGCTCTTCCCAACTCACAGTGTTCTATAGGTTGGCACATAAATCTTGGAAGATTTTTATTTCGACTTTGGAATTTCACTAATACTGAGGCTATCCTGTTACTGATTAGGGGATAGTAATAGCACATCCTTAGATACTTATATTGATGGTACCGGCACGCTGCTTGCTCTCTTTTTAGCAACAAAATGATTTTGTTTTGTTCGACGCTCTCCCAGTCACTCTCAGTTTTCAGGTTATAATATAACCAGAGATCAATATAAAAAAGTTATAATTCTATCGTTGCATATTACAGGTTCCACGGGAGTTGTCCTCAAAAACGGAACGATTTAATACTTTTGATTTGCACCGATATGCCTTTCACCCTTAGGCATCGGGACTGTGGTGTCGACTATACTCCGTTAGATAGGGACCAGAGAGGACATAGCTTGAGAGCAGGCCGCCTCCTAGCCTCTCCTCTGTGCCAACTGCCTTGGCTGTGATCGATGGCCGAGATTAGAGAGAGAGCGAAGGAGGAGAGCGTGCAGATTGAAATAACAAACTATTCCCGCTGATTACGCTGTCCAATTGACGTGTTACCATGGCAGAAATTAATAGAATCGCAAGAAAATTGGAGCCGGAGAGGTAGATCAACGCGCGTATTTGCATAGACAGTTCGCAATCGTTTGCGTACTTTTTGTCAACTTTCGTGGAACTTGTAATAGTTGACGGACAGTGTCAGGATGATTAGATCTAGTGAATGACGTACAGGGCGAGTATGGACAGAAACTCTTGGTACTCGCTTCTACAATCCACTATAGAAGGTTGCTCTTCCCAACTCACAGTGTTCTAAATGTTAAGCGAACGAGTCAAAATTGCTTTACGTGCGAGCGTTCCTACCGAAATCAGGGTTACTTTTCGGCGTCTCGTTCGCTTAACATTTTCACTGTTGTCACTGTGAACTCGCCTCAGGTCATCCTGCCGTATCGCGACCCTCATCGGGTAGATGGCCGTCATCCTTCCGTCCTCAAACCGCTGGTCCAGAATGGGCACCGACTGCGCGCTGTGTGTTATGCCTGAATCAGGGACAGTAATATGAATATTTTCATAATATTATGACTATATTCAGAATATTGAGAAATAAAAAAATAAAAAAAATGATATTAACGGACCTTGCGTCTCGTAATCGTCGCTGACGATCTCCACGTACAGCTCGTCCAGTTCGAGGTTGTCGCGAGCCGTGAAAAGGTGGGCCATGGCCTGCCAATGATTGCTCATTACGGTCATGCTATAAGATTGGGAAACCGCCATTTCATCGACCGTGGTCTATCCAGGTGTTTGGATCTCCTAGATCTATAAAAGTATTCGTTCTAAACGCTCGCGCAAAGGCAAAGGCGCAAAGGCGCAAAGAGTTCCGTTCGTAAAATCATTCCCGCCTGCCCTCTCCTGATACCGATGCCTTATCTTGGAATGGAGTCAACTGACAGGAAAGCTTTTCCTCAACCACGGGAAGATACTTATCATTGACGAAAGAGTTCCGTCAGTAAATTCATTCCTACTTCGTCTGCACTCTCTTCACTCCGCTTACTAGGAATGATACGATTGACGGAACAAGTTTCTCAGTGTCAGCCGTGCTTACCAGGAATTCGAGATTGAGCACGGACTCGCCATTGAGACGAACCAGCGATTTGTGCGTGAGATTGACCTGACCTACCGAATCCTCGCCATACTCGACTACGGTCTTGTTGAGATCTGATGGAGAAGGATTTATGATTGTTTGGTTGATTGGTTGATACACACTTGCGCAGTAGAGGATGACATGCAGAGTATAAGGGTGATCGAGGCTTACCTACTATTGATATGCACGGCAGAGGACTATTTGAATAAAACATATAAGACACGGTGAACTAAAATGTCACGATGGAATCTTGCCATAAAGGCAACTTGGCAAGAATCCAGATGGAATCTTGCCAGCTTGCCTTTGCGGCAAGATTCCATCGTGACATTTTAGTCCGCCGGCTCTTATCAATACACAGTGTTCTAAATGTTAAGTGAACGAGCCAAAATGCTTAGGATACGGTGATCTCCGTGCGAGAGTTCTTACCGAAGTCAGGGTTATCTTTCGGCATCTCGTTCGCTTAACATTTTCACTGTTGTCAGAACACTGTGAATACTATTATATTCGCTAAACGTGTGTGCACTTTACCAAAGAAGACTCATGAGATTGACCTGACCTACCGAATCCTCGCCATACTTGACTGTTCCATGCTACTTGCGCTATGGGCAAATTTAAAAAAAAGTTTTATTTTCAGCAAATCAAAGCGTGTGTGCACTTTATGAAAGAACACTCAAATAGGCGATTTTCAAATTTGCAAAACTTCCCGCACCTAGCGGGGTTCGAACCCGCTAACTACCGCGCATCAACCGGACAGCTTACCAATTGAGCTATACCGGCAAGACGGCCGCTGGTGCGGGGTTCGCCCATAAAGGAAACTGCCGCGACGCGGCCTATTCGCGCCTTTTTTCATACTCCAAGCAAAACTCATCGTTCAGATAATTGATATTGAAAAGCATTACACATCGATCAGATCGATGTGATGTATTCACCTATTTAGCAGGGGGTTGTATTCGGGTAGAGAGGGGAAGCTTTTGAGCAAAGCAAATGGTGGCGGGAATAATTTCTACAACTGAAACTTGAAGCAAAATAACTATCTAACTGCCTGTTCGAAAAAGGGGCAGCTTTTAGAAGGGTTCAGAGTGCGTGGTACATAGGTTACGGTGAAATCAATTTTAGCAGAATTTTAAAAATAAGCTATCTGATAGGATCAAAATTTTAAAAATAAGCTATCTGATAGGATCATAAAAGAAAAAAAAGAAATTGGTTGGGGAAAAGAAAAAAAACAAAAACAAAGCATAAAATGAAACTAACAAACAAAAATGAAACTGAAACTGAAATGAAAACGAAAAATGAAGCTAACTAACAAAAAATGAAAAGCATAGCATTAGGGAACGGGAAACGGAAAAGGGTAGGAAAATTAAAAGAAAAGAAAAGAAAGATCGAGAGTATGTTGATGTGAGGTTGTGAAGGAGAGGGAAGGGAACCCTTCAAGGGATCAAAACGTCAGTTTTTCAGTTTTTCTTGCATTTTGATATTAATGCATTTTTTCGCTGTAGTCAGTGCATAATACAAGGCTAGGCAGATAATGCGCTTGGGACACGCCAGTCGGGCGAAGCGGCGCGTAGCCCGGCTGGTATAATAGAAACTAACAGAGCCACGCTGCGTACGTTGCGATCCAGACCACGGTGCACACGACTGTGTAGAGGAGAAAGCACCTGAGTGTATCGATCTACAAGGCAAGCTTTTGGTAACCGAATCAAACCGAAATTAGTTCTGTTGTAATTTGAATCGTATTTATGTAGTACTTGCTTGCACACGACGTCATACGGCGCCCTCCTCACTCGGACTGCCTTGATGGTCGTGGGTGCGTATACGTTAGTCAGCTCCCCGTTACTCTCCAGAATCCTCTCCTCATCATCTACCGTAACCCGCGACCACGGAGCGCCCAGCTTCATCGTTTGGAGTGATTCTGAACGGAATGATAAATGTGATTGGGAAACCGGATCATTTACTGTGTTATCTAGGTTTCACAGAAACCAATTCTTTATCGCGAAATATAACCACAAAACATGTCACGGAATTGCATGAATTATTAACAAAAGAAGGTTTGAAATCCCGGTTGCTGTTCCACGATTGTCGAAAAAGAAATGAAAGAGTGATTCAGGGCGTTTTCAAAGACGTAGGCAATATCAGTGGAGGAGCAGCAAAGCTAAATGAAAATGAAAAAGTCTATGCATATCACAGTACTGATCACAAGGGAAGGAAGAAGCCGTGCGCCGGCTTTTATGTAGATTCGAGGTGATAAGAATCGTACTGATACGCTGATACGTTGTTTGATAGGAGAGAACGGAGACAGTGATTAGCTGATCGGAGGGGAGCAGGGACGACACATGATCGTCACGGAGTTTTGAGGGAAGAGGGACGGGGAACATGCATATTTTGTGCATCTTAGGTTATTCATGCTGCAGAACATGCATACTGTTGATATTTGTTTTATAGAGAAACAAAGAAGAACAGTTTCACTTCAGTAGTATCTAAGAAGACAAAAAAGTTTGACAATTTTTTTTTGCAAAAAGAGACAGTGAGTCTGACAATGACAATTGGCCTCATTGTCAATGTGTCAGAGTGAAGCAGACTACATTTTCTTTGTATCACATCCTAACAATAGTTGTCATGGTAATGCATACTTCAGTAATAAAAGCAGGTTCAAAATGTCTTCGCTCGAATTCTCAGTAGCCTTGAGAGTTTCATTGTCCTGTAACTTGATTCTCGTCCTTTCAATGCGAAAATATTCATTGATCATGGGACACAGCGTGTCAGCCTGTCTGATAGGTCCCATGGCATTTTGCCAAAATCCCGATGCAAATGACGATTGATTTGTCTAATCCCTATGCAATGTAGTCATGACAAGAGAGACTGCTTCATTAGCATACGATTTTTTGAATTTACAGTAAGAACATATGTTGTTTACGGCTTTCATGAGCATCAGTCACCTCCAAGGTGGTTGAACATGCTGTGTGGGATGTTATGATAAACTATTCTTCTGCTTTTGAATAATCCATGGGTAATCTTACTCTGAACTCCTGTAAAACATTGCTCTGAAACTATCTTTTATAGCTGCTCACTACTTCCAAGCTTTTCACACGATAACTCTCAGTATTGCCTGCTTTGTTGAGTACGCCTACAAAGTGCAGCATTTAGCGTCATACGTGCCTCCGATTTAATTTGGATATACTAGGAGACATACTTCCTTATCAATAGTATTATATAATTCGCTAAACGTCCGTCTGTCCGTTATCATGACCAAAGAACACTCAAATGGGCGTTTTCAAAATTTGCAAAACTTTTCGACAAAAAATTTTGTGTTTGACTTTTTTGGTTTTGACCGACAAAAAACGAACAAAAAAAATCTCAAAATGTGGTCGATAGAGCACATGAAAACGTTCATTTTAACCTTCAGAAATATATTAGGTTTACAAAATACCGATTTCTAAGTCATAGGGTTGTGCTTTGCATACACTTACAAGTCTCAAATATTGCAAAAATCGTTTATGAAATTTGGGAAGAATACTCTTTTTTTGCAATCGGCTGAACTATGCAGAAAAAATTTATTTCGCAAAAAATGACCTTGAAAATTAAGCTACATTCCTATAAAAGAAGAGAGAAGAGATGTTTCAAAACCAAAAGAGAAAAAAACACGGGAGAGAGCAAAATAATTTTTTGTTTTTTTTGGTTTTCAAATTTATTTTGACTAAAAAATTTTTTGTTTGGTTTTAAATTTTTTGTCCCAGCCTTGGTTGACGCTGCGCGGCCTACTTGCGCCCACTTTTTTGCGTACTTCAAGCGTTATTTGAGTAGATGAAAGTAAGTCAAAAGTATTACACATAGAGGGACATGAGGTGTATTATGTTCTGGAGGGGGTCTAGAATTACTAAAAAGTTGAGTTGAGATTATGAGAAAGTGTTGAGTAGTCTCTAATTGTAAGACTGAAAGCTGTTGCAGCGCAACTACGTAATTTACATGTAGGAGGGACATGCCAAAATGTGGTGTAGATGAAAGTTTGGACAGAACTAATAGCTCTAGCTCGCTGTAAAAATGCAACGTTTGGTACACTAACAATAAGATTCTGAATAATATTTCTCTGCAATTAACACCTATTGAACAGTTCACCAGCCTGTTGTGGAAATTGGGAGTCTAAGGAATGTATTTGCTAGGTGTGAATAGTGGAGAATTTTCTTAGGAAATTTTTGCTTAGTAGATGTCGCCAATGCTAAAGAGGAGCAAAACTCTTCCTCTAGGAAAAATTCCCCCAGCTTACACCTTATAAACTAAAATGTGCACTGACATAAAATTCAAACTACAACAGCTTTTAAGAGCAAAAAGTGTTCGAATTAATGATATAAAGAATAAATTTACGCCCATGGGGTAATTTCGCAGTGTATATCGTTTCAAGATGTGCTGTAATTGTGCGACTTTTTCTATAAACTAAAAGAGGGGAACGGAAACGTTTGCAAATGTTACTCATAGGAAGATTATAGTTTTCGAGAATGTGGAGAACAATAAACGGAAAGAGGGGATTGAAAACTAAAACTAAATGTTACCCATAACAAAGTGATAGTATTCGAGATAGTGGTGACGGTGGCCAAAAACTAAAAGAGGGGAACGGAAACTAAATGTTACTCATAGGAAAGTTATGGTTTTCGAGAAGATGGTGAAAGGAAGCTTCTAATTCTAAAGGCATGGATTTTTTAAAACATTATAAGTAGTATTTTTATGTATTTCTAGGTAATGGTTATGAGTAATGAAGGGACGCCTCTAGAAAGTTAAAATTCCCGCGCAGGAAAGTACGTTGAGAATCTTTACGTTGATACGAGGCATTATGCGAAGCTCTGGGAAATACTGATCTCAAAAAGCTATCCATTTTCCTGATACCTTGTCTTGGATCGGAATGATACCGTTTGAAAGCGTGAAAAAATCGCTAAACACCGTAGCGGCGGAATCACGAATTATACGTTCCGATTTTCTAGACTATACTCAAGTCTATCTCGTTCACATGGACGATTACAACAATCATCCGTTTCTGATTACGGTAATATCTTCAATTAGTTAATTCTAGTCTTAGATTCTCATTATTAGCTCGAAAACATTGCCTTCTACAATGCGTGTGTATGCTTCGTGCTGGCCGTACTCTTCAATGCTCTCATAATAATTGCCATCGTCCGGCATTCATCGAGGCACATGGGACTGTACTATAAGGTATATACGACTGTTTGAATCATTTATCGAAATCATATGCTATTCTAGGCCTACACTGAATGAGAGATTTCGCCTAGAAATTCACATCTTCCAGATAGTGCAGGCAATCCTGTCCTTCATCAACATTCTAATGGCCTCACTTCTGCTCTTCTCCAAACCAGTAAGATTCAAAAAAGCAAAAGAATTCCCATGAGCTACTATTAGATGGAGTAAGTAAGACAAAAAACTTCCTTCATTCATGTCATTGAAATATCGCAGCAACACAATTGTCAGCAATCTGCAGTTATTCAGGAAAAATAATAAAGTTGTTTTTACCAAAGGACTAACTTCACTGGTAGAGTTCTATATAATAATTATAATATATAAATTTGACACAATGTTCTAAATGTTAAGCGAACGAGCCAAAATGCTTAGGATACGGTGTTTTCCGTGCGAGAGTTTCTACCGAAATCAGGCTTATTTTTCGGCATCTCGCTCGCTTAAAGGAACTGTCCCACGAAAAAAATCGTTGTTGAGTTATCCGTTGGAAACATTGTGGTATGGGCTAGACAACAAGATGAGCAAAAATTCCGATTCAAAATGACCCTCTAGGGCTCAGTACGCCCATCTGAATGTGCGAGATACGGTATATCTCGCGGGGTAGTTTGTAGTCTACAGCGTCTATCTAAATAACCCCTGGCAATGCCTGTTCGCTCTCGCTCTGCGTGGAGCAGGAAGGGAAGAGCAAGGGAAGAGGCGAAGGTGTGAAGATGTCAGAGCGGTGGAGATCAGGCATTACCACTGGGTATATTTGGGGGAGAGGAGCGCTTGGTTAAACTACAAACTGCCCCACGAGATTTACCGTATCTCGCACATTCAGATGGCCGTTCGGAGCCCTAGAGGGTCATTTCGAACCGGGAGTTTTGCACATCTTGTTGTCTAGACCATACTGCAATGTTTCCAATGACTAACTCAATAACGATTTTTTTCGTGGGACAGTTCCTTTAACATTTTCACTGTTGTCAGAACATTGTGTTGAAAATTAAGTTATAAAGGTAATTTCCGGGAATCTCTCATTTTCAGACCATGCACGTCCACGGGAGTGTTCTTCTCTTCACAGCTAATCGTTCCTTCTTTACCTTATTTTCCTTTCCCTTTCTCGTCTTCCTCGCCAACTGCTTTGTCGTACTTTTTGTCCAGAATAAGGGCCTGCTTGTGACGCTTATGGTCTACCGGTTCTACAGCATACAGAGGTTAGTGGTACACTGAGCGAAAATTCCCCAAGCCCGCTAGTGAAACATTCTCCACCACGCAGCACCACCGTGACACAGCATTCTAAGCGTAATAATAGCGAATGGCGGATTTCGCGCATAGGATCCGATCCTGTAGGCGAACCAGCAATCGAATATCTATGAATTTAAAAACTTAAGTTCATCTCTGTGAACTCAACAAGCTCCGAAAATTTGGTGTAATTTGGTTCATTCACTCTTGAGAAAATTCAAAAATAGTGGTCTATTCGCTATTAGACACATTCTTCACCGGGCGGAATGCTGTGGTAAAATTCCCTAAAAAATTGGCATCTCCTACGTCTTAGGGAATTATTCACAATCCGCTAACAAGGGAAGGGTAAATAGTTATCATCAGATCCAGACATGAGACCACTACCATTCGATAGAGCGCAGAAAGATTAGTAGATCCGGAGAAAATTAGCTGCCGATGTCCACACATCTTCGAGAAATCCGACGTCAAACTTTCCGAGGGATTCTATACGGTCCCGACCAAGTCTAGACTACGGGTTCCTCTACCCCAGCCGGCGGCACAAGAACAACGAGTCGGCGGCGCAGCAGGGAAGAGGTGGGACTGGGGTGCGGTATTGGTTCGGTTCCCCGCGGTAGCAAAGTTATTGCAAGTTTCTGGGACTTGCGATTTTCAAATTTTTTGGGTTACTATATGTGAAAAATGCGGATGATAAATCAGATCCGGTGTCCCTCTGACACTCGCTCTACAGTGACTAGGCTGTCACCAGAGTTCTCTTTCATAGGGGTCGAAAATTTGATAACGCAGAATGAGATGTCGTGGAATTTTAGTATAAGTCTTCTTTGAAACATTTTCCGTAAGTTTTCAAGAAATGAAGAAAAAAACTTGAAAATCACAAGTCCCAGAAACTTGCAAAAACTTTGCTACCGCGGGGAACCGAACCAATAGGTTACCGCACCCCAGTCCCACCTCTTCCCTGCTGCGCCGCCGACTCGCTGTTCTGGTGTCGCCGGCTGGGGTAGAGGAACCCGTAGTCTAGACTTGGTCGGGACCGTATACAATCCCTCGGAAAGTTTGACGTCGGATTTCTCGAAGGTGTGTGGACGTCGGCAGCTAATTTTCTCAGGATCTACTAATCTTTCTGCGCTCTATCGAATGGTAGTGGTCTCATGTCTGGATCTGATGATAACTATTTGCCCTTCGCTTGTAAGATAAGTGCATCGTGATATCGTGTGCTAGGGAAGTTTGCTCAGTGTATCCCATTCATTAATTGAGAATTAAGGACATCCCAAGCATAGCTCTAAAGTCACGAACGCACAACGCACAGTGATTCGACCCTAAAGGGATTGCAGCGTTATGCCGTTTCGAAAACGTCGTCCGCGCCGTGCACTCACAGGCACACCACGGCCTACTCTCTAAAGGAAATTTTGGGGCTCGCGCACCAATTTATCATTTTTCCTCCGATTTTTTGCCTTTATTTGTTAAATGTTAGGGAAAGATTCGTATATTCAAAAGATCTAAGCAAATATCCGTGAAAAAGCGCATTTTGACCCTGATGAAGACGTAAAACCCTTATTTCTCAGAGATTATACGAGACTCAAAAACGAACCTAGTGCCATCTGATAGAGCTTATACCCTTCCACAACACTACGGAGAGTTTTGTTTCGATTTCTTACCCTATTCGGAGAAAAAGCAAATAAATGAAATTGAAAGATGCCTTTTTGAACCCTTATTTCTCAGAGATGAAATATACCATAATCATCTTCTTCTAGATATGGATAGTATGCTTGGTCGTCTAAAGCGCTACGGAGAGTTTTGTTCGAATTTCTCAGGAATAACATTGTTATTCCCTGGCAAAGTTGCTCCGTCGCTCTTCCGAAACCGTTTTCCGATTAGAGATACAACAACAATACATGCGCGCCTTGACTTCTGCAACCAGTTGGCGCTGTGTCCTAGTGGATAGCGTATTCGTTTTGCAAGCGCATGGTCGGGGGTTCGAACCCCGCCCCGCGCCCCCTGTTGCATTGGTCGGATCACTGTGACAACGCGATCACATTAGCGCCTGTGGGAATGTAGAACGCAATGTTCCTGGGAATGGGAGCGCAACACACGCTAAATTCAAAGGCTAAGAGGAATAGCATATTATGAAGCCACAACTACCTACGGACAACACAATTGCTAAAATAAATAGGTACTCTTTACGTAATGTTTTGCAGGCATCGAACAAGGAAAAACATGTCTATTCTTGTAATATTTTACCGTGATAAATTTTCGTGCATTACATTTTTCAAAATTAACCATTTTCATCATATACTATTTATCATATGAAGGATAAAAGTGAGAAAAAAGTCTCCTACCGTAATCACTTATTTCAATATTGTTAAAAAATGTTCTCCTAGTTACAGGTCCCGAACGGACGTCTCCTTCGCCCGCGTGGCTTCCTTGCCCGTACTCTCCCTAATGGCCACCCTTCCCGTGACGGTTCTTATTATCGTCCAACTCTATCCAACTCCGGTAAAGCTGGAACAGTGCATCGTGTGGGCAGGTTGGTGATCAATTCAGAAGATTATTAAAAATGCAAATTTATGTAAATATTAAAAAAAATTATGTTATGATTCTCAGATTCGACGACGTGCCAACCGGCCATCGAAGTGATCGGACGGCACCTTGCTCCCGGTTCGGGCTATCTCATAGGCTATTTCAAGGTTGGTCACGCCTCTAAAGTCGACCATTTTCATTCGTTTTATAGCAAGCTATCTAGTCGAGAGGTCGTCAAATATGGCTGAGAAAAATATAACGTCAGTTGCCTGATTCCTATTTCTTCCGAGAAAGCGGAATGCCATGAGGAGATGAATCGAGTTTACTGTTGGAACTAGAGTTCAGCGGACGACTCATGACCAAGTCATGAAAGTGCACTCCTTGTCCGCGTCTCTTCATTCTTCTCCCCTGTCCCGGTCCATTCTTGCACTTTCATGACCAAGTCATTGGTCACCTGCCGAACTCTGGTTGGAACGGTTTCGTCCATAATACCTGTTTCTACATTTCGAATGTATATATTTAGGGGACTCGAATAATCGTGACTTCAGCTAGACGACCGAGTCAACTGGCTGCTAATCACTTCGTTCGTCCTGCTTCTGGCCATTCTCGTCTCTGGGTCGGTGGCCATCATTACGGTAGCGAGGGTCATTCGACGACGGCTGAGGATAGCCCAGCAGTCCTTGCAGCTGCAGATGGTCACCGCGCTGTACGCACAGGTGAGACGAGGTCCGCTAAATAGACTCTCAAATGATCATGATGAAAAACCCGGTTATCGCGAAAATACTTATTGGTGTACCAGCTGGTCTATGCGCCGCTTCGCCCGACTGGCGCGCCCCAAGCGCACATTGTTCGGACAACAGTCAAAATTTTAAGCAAACGAGATACCGAAAAATAACCCTAATTTCGGTAGGAACTCTCGCACGGAAAACACCGTATCCTAAGCATTTTGGCTCGTTCGTTTAACATTTAGAACACTGTAAGCGCATCAACTAACTCTGTGTTCTAGAGTTATATACATTTTTAATGCATGTCCATATCATTAGCCTAATATCAAAGTGTAGATTTATTTTGTTTCCAAGCTTTTCATATAGCATCTAGATGAAATATACAGCGCTAGCCTTGAAAAAATATCTTTTCCGCGCTCTTCCCTATGCTACTCTTTATCAGAGAACCACGCTACGTTTCGGAGGTTTTGCAAATTTGGGAAACATTTGAGTGTTCTTTGGTCATGTCCACGGACAGACGTTTAGCGAATTAGGTATGTAATAGTATTGATGTTGCGGTCGCCTAGGACGCGTGGCCAGGCTGCTAACAATTATACAAAGAAACATGTTTAAACGGACACGGTCAAAACAGCGATTTTAGTCCGTCGTCCCCACCCTCCTGGTGCAATTGCCCACGGGGCTAGCGGTAGCCGGGTCGCTCGTCGGACTGGACATGGACCCCTTCCTCCACTTTTTGCCAATCATCTGTGCATGGTATTAAGTTTTTTTTAAATTTTTTCTTAAATGAAAAATACATGGCCTAAAATATTGAGGGCTAGGCTAGATCAAGGGCTGGGCTGACTGAGCAAATAGAGGCCGTTCAAAAGAATTGCTCTATTTGACAAAGATTATCTAAATCTCAATATATGACTCGACGAAATGAAAGGTCAGGATTCTTGGATTTCTGTCTTTGTGGCATGATTTCATCATGGCTTTTTATATTTAACTTGGTCTTATTGTTAGAAAACACTACTCTCTATCTAGGTACCCTTTACTGGACCCTCTGGTCATCTTCCACAATGTTCGATCATTCCGTCGGGGAATTCTCTCGGATCTACAGTAGAGCTGACGAAACCGCACCGCAACCACCACCGGAAACAGCACCGAAGACTAGACTCTTCGGTGCGGTTTCCCCACAAAGAATGATCATAGGTGCGGATTCCGGTGCGGTTTCAATCCGCACCGGGGCAATATCATCCCGTTTTCTTTAATTTCCCACGGATTTCCTTCGGGTTTTCGACGTTTTTCATCTTCTTGTATAACAGACAGTCTGCTTAGAATGCTACCTACATAGCGTATTTGTTCCTACGTGTACGATTACTTAGATACATTAGCTGATATTGTATTTTTTCATAAGTAGAAAAACATAAGTGTTAAGTCCATGCATGGGCACGGACCCGACCCTTGGGTGGTGGGCACCACATTTTTACAGAAACTTAGCCGAGTATTTAGGCACGGCACTATATCAGATTCCTCATTGGTAGGATAACAAAAACCTCAGTTTATACATTGGCAATCCCCCGGCTAAAATAATTGAGGACAAAACTGCCCATGACCAAATGAGAAAACCTACCAATTGAGAATACCTATCTAAGGAATGTGAACACCAGTAAGTGCTCCGGCTAAGGAAAATATTCTGAGTTATGTCTATGATAAAGCATACCTCCTCCACTATTACTACAGTACAATGTAATTCAAGAGGAGAAAATAATGTTTTGGCAATTGATTCACTTTGCTATCGTAGGTACAGTCAAGCTAGTAAATGTGCGCCCAAGTTTGAAACTTTCCCCACTTTTGACATAACTAGGTTCAAATTGGTCGTAGAGATTTCTAGTTGGTTCCATTCGATTCCTCATGGCAAGATCTATCTATGTGACAAATTTGATAAAGATCCGATAACTTTGAAGG
>LS902147.1:57448-76780 GCA_900490955.1 Micoletzkya japonica | reverse complement strand
TTTGAAGTGAAAATCGACTTTGAAATTTCAAACAGGCTTTTCATGTTTACGACTTCGAAAAATCGAAAAACGAATCCAGCAGCTCCGTTCATTTTTGGAAGACCTTTCGAATAAAAAAAGATTTATGAAATTTCGTTAAGAATGAAAAAAGTTATGGCGTTCCAAAAAAAACCCTTATCACTTTCTATAGTATAGAGGACGAGTTTGTCCGGTATCGTACGGATTGATAAAAATTCGAACCATAGAATAAAATCTCAGAATAGTGAGGTTTGAAGTAAGTATTTCTTGAGATGGACAACTCATGACATTCGCAATCCATCATGTGCTGTGCAGCTTCTGGGGAATATATTTATCGCGGGGCAAACCCCAGAAAACGATATGAAAACATCTCTGTTCAAAGCCTTAAAAGAATATGGACGAATCGAAAATCCGCCTGCTAAAACATTGATCCCTACATCTCAGTCAATGGCCCACGTCGCTAACGATTATCTGGCGATTAGCAAGTTTCTACAAATCATTTCAGATGGCCAGTGTTTCCAAAACTGGAAGATACAGCAGTTCCAGGTGGTTACAGTAACCTAGGAACTCTAAAAAAAAGCTAGATTTTAGTCGATGACGGGGCGAGAGAGTTACGTCAAGATGAGATGGTAGAAGAAAAGGAAGACGTCCGAAGACGACTCACACGCGACGCATCGCCTGCACATCTAAAGCTAATGCATAATAGAAGTGTACCAAATTGCAAATTATTAAGATTCCTTATTGAAATTTTTGGCTATTGTAAGCCTAAGCTAATCATAAAAGAAAGCTAATCATGATCATTTGTAATCGGATTAGTGCAACTCCTGCCCATACCTCGTGTTTCTCTGCAATCTTCCGGACTTCTCCATTGTCGTACGACCGTCGACAAAAGCGAAGACCTGTCCCGACAACGACCAGACAGTTCCTGGAATGAAACACGGTGTGTAAACTAAGCAAATCTTCCAAAAAGGACTAGTTTAACAGCATCAATGGTGGACCGAAATTGCCAAAATTATATTACAAAAAGACTTTCCCTCCTCTTTCATCGATTGAAATGCCCACCTTTAACTCGCTCTTCTGATCTTCTTTAGCGTAGTTGAAGCCAGCCTCTGAATTCCGTCTGGATCCAACCATTTGTCCAATCAAAATTACGCAGACCTTGCCAGCCTCATCCGAGCAACATCGTTGTAAACGATACCTGGAAAACTTTTCATTCGCGTAATAACTGAGAACAAAAGCAAAAAGGACACAGGCACGCGATACGAGCGAAGTAGCATTGAATTTTGCACCACTGAAAACCGAAAACACCTTGCAAAGATCACGTAGGTCAGCTCAATTACCGCAGTAAGCTCCATACACTTTACATACACTTTTTGCAGTTCTTACCGTATCAAATGCTGACACGTGCATTTTTGCATGTATTTTCTTTTTCCTGCTCATTTCGTGGGTTTTGCGTGGCGTTTGCGGTCGCTTGCATGTTGTGCACGTGCATGTCTTGCCTGTATCGTGTCCTGTCCCTTCCTATCCTCTTCATCCTCTTGTATCTGTTTATTTTCTCGCGTTTTCCGATGAATATATACCAAATGCCCATTTTTCAGTCGTATTTCTACTTTTAGAGCCTTCGGCGTCTCGTCGGAGGGATGATCTTCACAGGTTCGTTGCAAACCGCGCTGACTGACTTGCGATTGAAACTTGGGAGGGAGTGAAAATGCCGGGTTTATTTATTCAATCGAAGAATTGGCGCATTCAGGTTCTTCTCGTGGTGCGCACCGAAGGGACGTCGTCTTCGGCTGTGAAAGGGAAGTGTGCTTTATTTATTTTCCTCCCTTTTGTCCCCCCTTTCCCCTCCCCTCTAATCTCTCCCTCTCAGTTATCGTGTGCAAGGAAGCGACCTCGAGGCAACCTGCCTACTTGGAGCGACGGGTATGGCGGGAAGGGTCTAGTGGGGTCTGGAGGATGCTCGTCTCGTGCGGAGCGATGCAAATGGTTGTGATTTTTAAATATTTTTTTGCCTCTTCCCCTTTTATTTCCCCTCAAATGGTGTATTTGCGAGGTCGCGGCGAGGTCGAGAGGACGGCGGGCCTGACGGGGGTCGGGCGAGAGGCTGCGAGCGGAGGACCTACCGTAAGCCGCCTGTCTTATTCGCCCCTTTCCCTGATCTTTGATCTCTCTTCTTTCTTCTTCTCAGGTCCGACGTCGAACCCGGATGGTGGCAGGCCTCTGCGACGTGTACGATGGCCGCTAGAGGGTGAGTTGCTCGATTTTGGGTTACTGTAGTTGGCTGGTTACGGTAGGCTGACTAATTATCTTGTAGTAAATGGGTAATTCAGGCCATCCGGTCGAGGGATCGCCAGCAACGGCTACGTGACACGTTTCGGACGGAAGGTAAATTGTTTACCTCATTATGCAAGGCTAGAACGCGCGCTAGTCTAGTAGAATAGGTGTGTGGGGATGGAAAAGGTGAAAATGAAAATGGTGGAGGGGGAAAACGGTCTGGAACCACTTCTTTTGCATAGAAAAGCACGGTTTCGGTTATTCGTAAGACAACAAAGCAAACGAAGTGGTTTCGACAGCTCGAGCATTGATTGAGCAGTATTTTCAGCTGCCGCAGGCGGTCGGCGGATGCCCTGAGGCGTCGTTGTGTAGTTGTAGTGCTCCCTCATTCCGGGAGGGGGCGGTCGGGGCTCCCGATGGAGCCCTGACGCCCCTTTTGCCGGCTTTTATTGCCTGATAAAGCATTGTGTTAATGTTTTTCACACGAGAGGGAGAAGTACCGTATTTATCGGGAACTGAAGCGTACTGTAATTTGATGGGGGAGGGTACTGTAATATTGATGGAAGGAGGGGCACTGTAGTATTTATTTCGGGGATGGAAGGATACTGTAATTTGAAGGGGAAGGGATACTGTAATATTGATCGAAGGAGGAAGAGTGTACTGTAGTATTGATTTACGGGATGGAAGGATAATGTAATTTGAACGGCTAGGGGTACTGTAGTATTGATCGGAGGAATAGAGGGTACTGCTGTATTGATCGTGGGAGTGGAGCTATAGTGTAGTTTGTGGGCGGAAAGGTGTAGTATTGATTGTGGGATTGCGTGTTGTGCTATTGATTAGGAAGATGAAGATTACTGTAATTTGGTTGAACGATGTGAATAGATACTATGGAGTTGTAGGTTACTGTAGTTTCAAAACTAGTAGGAATCCGCATAGTCATTTGATGGATCCATTCAAGGCTACAGTGTGTCTTTGGAAACGCAATACGCCCAGCAAAACCTCAAAAGCCTGTTTGAAAAATCGTAGGCTCGCCCGCGTGCAATAGTTATAAATCTGACCCGATGAACCACTGCCTACTGTAGCTTTCAGAGCCCCTGCCCAGTGTTCTTTGATATTGGCGGCTTGGGCGGAAACGCGCATCAACTCTCGACCAGACATCTTGCCCGGCGCGTTTCTCATGCTATTTTGTTGCCCCTTAGCTTGCCTAACAGCAATCAATACCCTCTGCAAAACTTGTTTACTCGGTAGGCAGGCTGCAGTATTGCAGTGCGTTGTCTCCTACCTTTGCCTCCTCCCGATTAATTCTCATTTGCATTTTGTCCCACCAACAACTTTTCGCCTTTTCAACCTCGTCTAGTGTCTACGCACTACCCTCCGCGACGACTTTCCCTTTTACTTTCGCGCCAAAAGGTAAATTCAAATGCTAAAATAAGTTGCAAATTTGCAGTCCTCATGATGCAAGAGGACCTACTCGAGGCCTTCCGTACGCCTCTCTTCTTCGTCTACATCTCCATGCTCCTGTCCTTCTGCGTCGTCTCCGGCGCGGAGCTGGGCGACCGCGTTGAACTCGAGTTTCAGGTATTTTGAACTTCCCGCCCTTTTTATTCTTAAATGACGCTACTATAGTAAAAAAAAAACAGTAAGGATTTTCGAATGTAACGAAAGAGCGGTCAGGTCTTTTAATTTTTAAGGTAGTTAATTAACTCAGAGGACTTATAATTTGAGGCGTACCGCCTGCAACAATACGAGCTGGCGGGCTCGATTCTGGGGTCGAAGTCCTTCCGCGTTCTGTACGAGGCTGTGAGCCTGGACGCGAACGCGCTCAGGAAGTTGGTTCTTTGCTTTTCGTTCCTGACCTTTATTGTTAGAAAACGTTTCCCCAGTGCACTAGAGATGTGCTACTAGAGACTAGACTAGAGACTAGAGATGTGCTGACTGGACATAATTTATGTTCCATGCATCATTCGTAACGCGTCCCTGCGCATCTTATCGACAACGGTAATGAAGCATATTGGCCGCAACTACCAGTCCGCACAACTCTATGTAGTTTCTACCCTTACTTTCCTCATTGCTTAGCATGTCTCCATTCTGGTGAGGCAAAATCATCAACTGATGAACTTTTTTTTCGACACGCCTTTCTCATTGCCTACGGTATTCAGTAGATTAAGGAAATAAAATCAGTAATCAATCGCAGGTGTACGGTAGCGTCGTGGCGGGACCTGGCGACGCGCGACCTCGACGCGATACTGAAGCACTCGGTCGGCGCACTGCTGGTCATCCTCCCAGCCGACTACTCGACGCTCAGTCCGAACGAACGGAAGGTCTGTATTATTGCATGGCCAAGAACTTTTGCCCCCGGCCAGACAATTTTAGATTCGCATCAGAGATTTTCAAGGTATTGCGTTGATGAAGAAAAAAAGATTCGCATCAGAGGTTTTCAGTGGTATTGCGTTGATGAAAAAATCATGAATATTATCGGATGATGCTTATAGATACTTGCTAAATGCAGTAGTAAGCGAGTATGTTCAATTTCAGCAATTCGCGGACCTCGAACAAAAGCTGGCCCATGCGACGACGGAGCTGGCCGTCTACGCGGTCCGCTGGAGCGACAGCGCCGCCGCCCTGCTGTCGGAGGTGCGCCATTTATTTATTTTTTTAAATTTATTTTTACTTTTAGATTTTTACTATGTGTATTTTAAAGATTATATGATTATATTCGAAACAACAACATCATTTGTTTGATGTGCAGGTGGCGACGACGTCGCCCGCAACGTCGGGTGCGCAGCAGCTGCTCAACGCCGTCACGGCGAACACCTTCCAGGTTGGACATTGGACTTAAAATTAGGAATCAGTTAGGATTAGGAAATTAAGATAAATTTGGAAAAAAAAGAGGATACGAATAGTGTACTTTTGATGCATATGTTTCTACGCATCATTCATAACCGCGACGCTTTGGGCCACAAAAAAGCAACGAAACATATCGTCGAAAAGTACACGATTCGTATCCTCTACGTAACATTTTATCATTCCCTAAACTATTCTCCTATTAAGATGCAGTAAAATACTATACTGTGCCTCAGTGCCGGTCGAGATTGCACTATCATCTCCTTATAGTTTGCAATTTAGCCGTCGTAATCTGTGATTTACAATTACAGTCTCTCCTCCATTCAGCTCTCCTCCTCGTCCTCCTCCGCCCCCGCGACCATCTCCTACTCGCCCAAGAACGTCATCGTAGGCTTTTTTTCCTAACTTGTCAAAGTGTGGGTGGCAGGCTCATATTTTTCTAGTATTTTACCGTAATAAGCTCGTATTTGCTTGAAGTTTTCCATAGATGGGCACGGTTGCAGGTACCGTGGTTGGGTAGCTCACTGCACAAGTTTATCAAATAGTGGTTAGCCCACTGCCCGAAAAAAATTATCCCAAAAGTGCTTAATTTCTATGTATGGGTCAACCACTGCAGTAAACTACCCGCAGACCCTGCCCACGTATGACGTTTTCAATTGGTAGGCCCAATAATTAACATTTTTGCGCACTCGTAGGCCTTTTTCTCAACATATGGTGAGGAAAGCTGCCCATGTATGTTTCTGACGAAGCTTTCGCTTGCCTTTTATTGTCGATCCTCGCATTCAATTTTGCATTCCGGCGATAATGATGACTCCAACTTGCGTTGTTTATCGCGCACATTTGCACTTTTGGTTGTGCACTTTATGCTAAGCAGCGCAAGTCCTATCAAGCGTGCGCGGAACGGAAATTTGAATACGAGGATATACAATAATAAGCTGTATTCCATTCCTATCTCTAGGCTCGTCTCGGCGGTTCGTCCTCCTCCGCCCCCACGATCGCCTTCATCGCGCACTACGACACGCACGCTGCGTTCCCGGTACGGCTGCCTTGCCTATTGCAAATTCACTTATAACTTAGTGCAATGCAATTGTGCCTATAAGAAATCCAGCACACCTTTTCCTATTTTGGTGAAAAGATTCATTCTTTAAAAGAATGAATGAATGATGTCTTTATCGATTGGTTCCTTTATCCTTAGTCCTTAGGATCCTCAGGATCTGCTCAACCTTTGGATATCTCGATTGTATCCTCAGGACCTGTCGATCGGCGCGGACTCGAACGGCTCGGGCATGGTGGCGCTCATGGAGCTGCTGTCGGTGCTCAAGCGCTTCTACGAGCGGAGCGCTACCCGACCCAACTACCACATGGTGAGAGCATAACGGGATATGAAGGGATCCCCCGGTACTCCACTAATACATCGCATTCTCACGAACATTAGATGCTTGGATCGGTTGTGATGGATCGCAAGAAGAAAATGGTTGTGGTCCAATCAGCGGTTCATATTTATTCTCGTTCCAGCTGTTCGTGTGGACGGCCGCCGGCAAGCACAACTACCAGGGCGCGCGGGCCTTTGTCGAGGAGATGTACGACAAGTTCCCCGGTGAGTTGGTGTGGGGGGGGCGGGGAGAGGTTGAGACGGGCTTGTAGGGGACGGTGCACGGGATAAATACTCATATTTGAAACTCATTTCGCGGCAGGGGTAATTACCGGTTGCGGTAAGGTAGCGCCATGTAAATCGAGATTTTAGAAATGTTGTGGGGGGGCGGGGGTGATTTTTCACTGCAGTATGGGTCATTATATAGTAAAATACGATTTGCGGCGGGAGGGGTCATACCTACCCCGAAAAAGTGTAATAATCAAATACGTTATTTTTTCCCCTGGGACGGTGTATGACGACGACGATTACGCTTACTTCTGCAAATTCTTACTTCTCTTTATGTTGTTTTTTTTTCACGAAAAAGTAATGTCTAAGAGTACGCCACAGCTCACACACCCCTTTTACAGCGTTACCATCATTTGGCAGAATTCTGAATATCGTCTTTTTGTGCAGATGACAAGCTCGAGCTGGCCCTGTGCCTCGACTCGATCGGCCACGGCAAGGACCTCAACGTGCACGTGTCCAAGACGCCGTCGGAGGGAACCGTGAGTGCCCCTTTTGTAGTTTGCAGTTTGTAGTTTTTGTAGCCTAATCAATGTGCCATTTCATCTTGCTTACGGTGTGACAGTATCTCTTATGGCTTGCGCTTGTAGCAGTGGTGTTGTGCAAAGCGGTTACTGATCTTTGATCTTTGATCTTTCGCGGTTAATCTTTGAGCTGTGTAGGTGGTCGACCGGTTCGTCCGGCACCTGATCGCCGCAGCGCCCAACCAGACGGTCAACGTTGTCGCGAAGAAGATCAACCTGAACATGCCGCAGTTCGCGTGGGAGCACGAGCGGTACGAGCTTGAGTTTAGCTATGAGTACTACTTAATAGAGTTCAAAGATCAGAGTACAGCGCAATTGAACCTTGATCTTTGCCCCCGCTAGGGCAGGCGCAAAGGAAATGGGAGCGAAGAAGAGAAGAAAGAGACGATTGGTGAAACGTGACCCAACCAAGCAGCGTGGTCTGTCTGATCTGTATCGTGGGGTTTGGTAATATTCTAGAGATCTTCTAAAGATGTGCTTCCTCCTTGCAGACTGAACGTGAAACGGTTGCCGGCCGTGACTATCTCGCACCTGGCGACGCCCTCCGAGGAGGCGAGACGGTCGCTGACTGATACCCAGGTATTTATTGCCCCTCTACGCATTCAAACTTCCTCCGTTCCGCTCGTACTTGCTAGGACATGCGCTGTTTAGCACAAGTGCACGGTCGAAAGCGCGCATTTACGAGACAAACAATGGAAGTCGTACTTAATTTTCTCGGAAAGCAAATTTTTATATCAAACAATAGTGGAGGGAATCGAATACAAGTTCTACTGGCTATTAGTTCTATTATTAATACTTCACTAAAATTACTTATTGTTAGCTCGCTCTTCTGCTGCGGCATCAACTCATCCAAGTATTTTACCGTACCGTAACCCTAGCCCCCGCGTAATGTGCAGGTTGACGCGGACGCGGTCGTGCGCAACGTGCGCGCGCTCGGCGAGGCGGTCCTCTCGCTCGTTCTCGACATGCCCATGGTCAGTGAGATTGTTATGTAAATTTCTGACCTTTACGCAAATTAGGCAAATATTTATTTTGCTAATTAGGTCAGTGTTCTTTGTGCAAATTAGGTAAATACTCTTTATTCATACTTTGTAAGTGATCTTTGTGCAAATTAGGTAAATGCACTTTATGCAAATTAGGAAAATCAAAATGTGCAGAAGGCCTCGCACAAGGACGCCCGCGTCTCGTCCGACTCGACCATCCTCTCGCCCGATGCCGTGTCCAAGGAGCGCATCGAGTCACTGGTATTGGCGCGATTTTTTCAAAAAAAATTATTTTGAATTTGGCGCCAAGACACGGAACTGGAGCGAAAAAGTAGGATGAATGCGATCAGCTGTAGCCGACCAGAAGCGTGTCTAGTTGAATGAAGTGATCGCCAAAACTATTTACTTTTTTTAACGGTTACGTTACAATATAAGATTTTATATATTTATGATGTATTATTATTATTATATACCAGATATTATTATAAACTAATAAGCTCTCGGCCCTTGCCTCCGCCCCGCGTCCGTTGTCCTCCGTCACCGCGACGGAGAGAACGGCGGCCAATCTCGTCGCCTACGCCTCGGCCTTCGCCCACACCCGAACCAAGCCCGTGAGTAGTCCGAGAGATAATTGGCATATTACGCTAATTAGTGGCTAATTAGCGTAATACGGAGAGTCTCGTAACAACAGCTGGCTCCTAGGTGCAACTCGAGACGACGGTAGTGACCGGCGGCGTGGAGCGAATCGTCGCGGAGAAGGTACGGTAAATAGCCGAGGTTTTACGGCGTTTGTGTACTCTTCGGGTTACGGTAGCTCTTCTTTTTCCATGTATAGCCTAACCAGTACTAAGACCACCGGCCCAACCCAACGAGAACTAGAGCTGCGAAAGGGAGCAGAACATCGACGATTTCTATTCGTAGTATATGGGCAACGGTTGACAGAAGGTCGTCGTTCATTGCTACCTTTACGAAACTTTTTAGTAAGATTCTCTTCTCTGCCAACATTAACATCTCCTAATGTGTATGGAGGTGATAAAAGGTGCCTAATTGGTCCCCCTTCGATTGCAGACGAAGCCGGCGATCTTTGATCTCTTCCTGGCGGGCGCCGTGCTCGCCTATCTCTCGCTCCTCACGAAGGTCGTCGCCTCGTCCCAATCGATCGTCGACCGCTCGCTGACCGCCCTCCGGAAGGCCATGTGATTACGGTAGCTGCTGCTTTCGTGGTGGGACCTTCCCCCCAGCCACTGACCAGGATTGTGTTCGCTTCGTACGATTCCCTAAAGTATATTATTACGTATTATATATCGCTTGAGATGGCGACCCCCTTATTGTTGTGCAGAGTATTCATTGATCTTTTTAAAGATTTTTTTGTAAAAGACGCTAGTTGCCAATCTCACTTTTGTACGCTGCTTCTTTGATGTTCTTGGGAGCCCTCCACTCAGATCTGACAAGCAAATGGTGTGACGACCATAAGACGATCTAAGTACTGAGGCCCGTGTTTTGTTGTCTTTTGTGTTCTTTGCAACTGGAGCCATTTGAAAACTGGGATCTTATTGTTTTACTTTTTTTTCCATGCAAAGTTCAAACCTGAATGATGATGATTTCGTTGGTTGTTGTTCGTGCTGATCCGAGCCTATATTGTTGCGGTATTACTGAGCGATGCTATTTGTGCGTATTCGGTTTAATGAGCTAAAAGTCACTCGATCGATCATGCTACTCTTTCCCTTTTTTTATTCGATACTCTCACGTCCTTGTTAAGGCACTCGGTACTAGGAGAAGCGGCAAGCGATAAAAGTAAAATATGACATAATACTGGTGCAAAAGCTTGATCAAGTGTGGGGGGGTAAGACTATTGATAATCGTGGTGCTCTTTGTGGCCACTGTAACCCCCCCAGTTCCCGTAGGATCGTGATCAATGAAGAACGGCAAGCTTCATGGTGAAGCTCATTGGAAAGCTGTCGGCAAGAAAACAACAAAACAATCAGGCATGACCTGTCCGCCGCCTCGTAGAATCGCGTTTCCTAGGACCGGAAATAGGCGAACAATTGGGCACGAATCTTCCCCTATATTGCATATTTTCGACAATGTTATGCGTTATGCGTAGAATAGATTCACATACTAATTAAGAGAGTGGAGGCGAGAGAGCCGCAGAGACAGTCGCAATTTCGGTACACGGAATGGTAAAACGTCGTGCTTTTCGGTCACGCCTATGCAAAATAAGATATCAAAACACGAAAATGGCATCACATGGAATCTCACATAAATTTGCCTCAGTAGATTGTTCCTTTTCATGATCACCATCCTCACACACTCTCTCGCCGTCTGGTTCTCTCTCTCTCTCTCTCCCTCCCTCTCTCTTTCTCTCTCTTCCTTCCAGCTGCGCACTGGGTAGATAGGGGAGAACTCTTCCCCGCGGGAATTATCTCAAGAGTGGCTAAGCCAATCTACACCAAATGTTTAAGGGCTTCTTGAGTTCATTATGAGGAACTTAAGTTTTTAAATTCATCATTTTTCATCGATCGGTTCGCCCATAGGATCGAATCGTATTCTCGGAAACCGCTATTCGCTATTAGAACGCCACAGTGTTCTGACAACAGTCAAAATGTTAAGCGAACGAGATGCCGAAAAAACAACCCTGATTTCGGTAGGAACTCTCACACGGAAAACACCGTATCCTAAGCATCTTGCCTCGTTCGCTTAACATTTAGAACATTGTGAATGCTGTGCCCCGAGAGTGCCGGAACCGGGAAGTGCGTTACAATTAGTGATTGGTCGCGCATGGTTTTCAGCCCCTAGCGGGGGGACGAGAAAGATCAAGGGGGTGGAGAGTAGCGGGGGGAAGGGTGAGGGAAAAGGGACTGTAAACATGATGTATCACTTCATTTGAGATGTGCAGACCCATTGTACGAAGAGTATTCGCAAGAGATTGTCACTGTTTATTCATTCATTTCATAAAAATTACTTGTGCTCAAGGAAAGGGATCTAACCAGTTAGAGATACGGTAGCACGAAAACATGATGAAGTGTCGTGAAGAGTGCATAAATATTAGGAAAAAAATTACACGTAGAAGATGAGCAAGAAATTGGAGATGTTGTGAGGCGGTTATGAGGCTTCATGAGGATGGTCAAGTGATGAAAAAGACGAGGAAAGTGAAAAATGATATTCGGTAAACGATATAAACTGCGTGTGGCTATCACCCATTTCACTCTCACGATAGCCGTCGATTCCCCCTTATACCCCTTATCTAACTTCATAGCCATAACTCCACTGACATTCGATATATCGTTTTCATTACGTGCATTCCTATGACTTATGACCCATATTTTTTGATAATTCTATCTTTGGCAGTACTTATACAAGGAAAGTGTTGAAGACGAACTGAAAACACCATGAAAAGAGGCGATTCTGATAAACGATACATCGTGAACATACCGTCAAAACCGAAAATTGTGGAACAAATACCGTATTTTACCGAATTTCTCGTTCTAACAGCTTTAGAATAAAGCTAATATAAAAATTACCTGTATAAAGCAGCCCAAAATACATAGATAAGAGTTGCAAAAGTTTTATTTACGAGTTTCGGAGCCAAGTTCTAAATGCGGGGTAATGATCACCTCCAGGAGCAGTCAAATTATCAAAAATTTCAAATTCCTACAGAAAGTGTCTAAAGATGTTTTTTCAGCCTCAGGATACTCAAATGAACCGATTTGGGTTGAAAAATAGGTCGAGGAAAGCTAGAAATGACCCTTTTCCCGGCCTGATTTAGAGAGTGTCACAGCGGTATCACCGCTTTCAACCATTTCATAGCGAATACCGATTTTAAGCTTTTCAAGCTAGGATGACTCCAAAAGGTCTAAAGAACAGGCAGACAACATTTCATGTGCCCTTTAGCTATAGCCGCTATGCAATGGCAAAAATACAGCAAAATACGGTATCATGCCGTACTATACGGCATTTGTCCCGACATTTTCGATTTTGCCGGTAGGTGAGTGCCGCAAAGGGTCACACATTATCGTTATTCACCACCCTATGCCACGAGTTACCATACATTGTTATAGCATATATATCGAATGCGGAAGCAGAAAAAATGTTGTAGCAGAAGAGATGCTGTAGAAGCGTTGCAGGAGAGCCGCATCTGAAGTCATAATTTTAATGATAATATGATGAGTGACGCGAGCCTTTCTGACAGTCTGCAAATGATATTTAAAAGAACTAAGGCTTCGACTGATCAGGTAAACGCACAGTGTTCTGACAACAGTCGAAATGTTAAGCGAACGAGATGCCCCGAAAAATAACCCTGATTTCGGTAAGAACTCTCGCACGGAAAACACCGTATCCTAAGCATTTTGGCTCGTTCGCTTAACATTTAGAACATCGTGAACGTGACACATATATAACTATCAAAAGGACTCAGCTGCACATCTCTAGTGATAAGGGCGTTTCGAACGCTTTCTCAAACTGATACACACAGATATCGGGTATTTGTTATCTATGCTGTAGTTCATCTCTTTTCATTTACTCTTTTTGACAATACATTAATCTATAAGAGGGAAACACTAAACCCAAACAGCCAATGCAAATCTACAAGTCTAACTAGGGTTCGCATTTTGACGCTTTTGCTCGATTATGTTTCACGATTGTATAAATACCCGGGGTATGCCTACAGAGCCTAAACACTGAAACGTGACCGTGGAAAAAACGTCAAAAAGAGAACGCTAAGTCTAACCCGTACGACCTGCTCACCTTCGCTTTTTGTCTCCTACTGATTCGCCTCCCCCTTCTTGCTCCTCTTTTCCTTCTTCGTGTCGGTCACTTCCCCCTCCATCTCATTCGTGTCTTCTTCCTTCTTTTCATAGCTCTTCATATCCCGATCGATCCTCTTCATCATCGATTCCTCCAGCTCTTCCCTCGGTACGTCCGTCTCCAACCCGTGTTTTTGGAGGATCATCTCCACCACTTGGAGGACGTGCTCTACGAATAGGTGGAGGGGGAAGTGCTCCCTGACCGGGGGGTACGGATTCCCGTTCAGGAATTCGTCGATCTCGGCGAAGGCGGCCTTCTGCCGATCGAAAAAGGTCGCGTCTCGCCGAGGCAGTGAGTGGAGGAGCAGAGGTGAGGGCATCTGGAGAGGGATCTGGAGATTGTAGGGATCGGGAAACGGACCATTTTCAACTTATTTATACGTTTTGATGATGAAAAAAGAAAAAAAAAGTAACGGAAAATGGCAAGAAAAGCGGCTTGAAACGTGCGAGAGAGATGTGAGAAGAAATGGAGAGAGGAGGAGATGGAGGGAAAGCGTAAAAGCGAAAAGCTTGCATAGTTTCACGATGCTTAGGGCCAGCCTTCCTTATAGAGAACAGTGGGTTGTACGGGCAAAGATACAAAGGAGGACCGATAAGAGAGGGAACGAGGGAGCGATAGTTAGAGAGATAGGGGAGAAGGAGGGGGGAAGCGGTGAAAGGCAGATAAATGACGGAAAGGAGAAGGGGAGAGGAGAATGAATCGGGTTGATTGATATTGCAGGGGGGTCAAGGAGCTGCATGGAGGTCCAGTTTGCAATTCAATTATGTTTGGTAAGAATAAAACATTAAAGGGACATGGAAGTCAAAAAAGATTGCCTTTCATATGAAAGTTTATCACCTAAATAATACAAAAACCAAAACCAGAGCGCACAAAAATGTATACTTCGCGAGATATCCAATTTTTAATTTCCTAGCCAAGGAGCAGTCTTACGGCGTTTAGCGCATAGGAACAAGGTAAACGGCATCGAGGTATTCCCGGAAAAATAAATATTTCTCGCCGCAGAAGTTTTTTAAAAATATTTTTTCAAATGCTATTATCTTTATTATCGTCTCAGAAACATACTCTGGAAGTATGGCCATGTTCGGTTTCACAAAATTTCTCGCTTCCATGTCCCTTTAAGTTTGAGGGGAGTGTGAAAGTAGTTTTAACTGTTTTTTCATCAATACTATTATATAATTCGCTAAACGTATGTCCGTGGACATGACCAAGGAACACTCAAATAGATGTTTCGCAAATTTGCAAAAGCACACCTCCGCTCTATAGTCAGGTAGCTTCCCAATTGAGCTAAACTGACACAACTCCGTGCGGGGATTATACATGACAGCAATCGACGCCGTGCGGCCTATTCGCGCCTGTTTCCTCGCATTGATAGCGAAGCTTATCGTTGAGAAAAGAGATATATTGGTAGAAGAAAAGTAGAGGAAATCGCCCTGGGAGGTGTTTTATATGGACTGGAGGGGTCTTGCACTGCGAAAGGTTCGAGGAGCGAAATTTTGAAGAATTTTGAAGGATAGTTTCTAAGACGTAATGCTCAACTACCGAAACCCAGCTGGTGTTTAGAATAATAACGTACTACCACAAAGAGTAGTCATGCAAAGAACTCTCAAGCTTAACGCTAAAAACATCAACATATTCGATTCTTGTGAAAGCAACGGGACGAATTACTCTCTATAAAAGTGCGCAGTGATCCTGTAACGAGGTTTTCAAGTAAGGGATAAAGTGAGAGCGGTAAGAGACAAGTAAGCAACCGCGTATATTAAAGGAAGTGCTGAAAAAAGAAGAGAAGAAGGATAAGAGGGGGAAGTTGTTAGCACGTCATGGGTAGGTATGATATAGCGCGCACTGTTATCTCTGCTTCGATCACTCTGCTTACACTCCTATAAAAGAACACCTTTCACTCTCTGTTCGCTTTGTCTCACTCCACGGTGCGGGGTGGCTCTCTTGATAAAATCGAACCACCAGAAGTCTACCCTGCACACCAATATCCTTCGCTATTGAAATCAGCTGTTGAAATGAAAATTTAAAAAAATAAAAAAAGATAAGAAAGGAAGTAATGTTGTTGGACTGAAAGAAAAAAAGCCTGGAAGAGGATAAGGAAAGTAAGAGGTTCCGCGGTGAGGGGAAGGTACAACGAGGAAAGAAGGATACCTAAAGACTGCAGAGACGACAGGTGTATAAGAGAGATGGGAGAGAGAGAGTAGGTAGGAGGAGGGTACACTCAGACAAATTTCTGGGGAATATTTCCCCACGATTTGCGCTTCAGGTATATATAATTCACCAGCCGGCGAGGAAAATAAATCAAAAAAAGTGTTCGGCCACTATAAGTTTTTTTTTCAACAGCTGATTTCAATAGCGAAGGATATTGGTAAAGAAAATACGGGAAATCCGCCTTACCGTACCTGGAGGGCTATTCGTTGCAGGATCTCCTTCAATTCCGTCTTTGCCACACACGAGGAACTTGGAGTAGAAGAGGGAAGGGGAAGGTGAGCGTAGGGAGGGCGAGGGCAGAGGGGATCGTAGGGAATCGAACAGACGGTAGGAACAGCGGAAGAACGGTTGGCAGACCGCTGAAATTTATTGAATGGGAAGTAGTTATGAGTTACGCAGAAGTTAGAGACATAATGTAGATATTGGAGGATTTGGTGAGGAACGACAGAAGATGGAATAAATGGCTTAGGTCTCTTTTTGGGTAAAAGGAGAGAGAAGGGAATGGGAAATGGGGGGAGGAAGAGAGAGAATGAAAACACTTTGCATAGATAGGCGTCAATAAGCAACCATAACCGAGAAGATCGATGTTATGAGGGGAATCGAACTGCTTTTTGGTGGGTAATACCCCCCCCCCCACTGGGTATCGAATTAGTCAAACAGAGTAGCCAAGAAAATAATGCATTTAGACGAATGCTTTGCCTCTTGAAACAAATATAGTGGACTAAAAAGATCCGTCGGAAAATCATACCGATTATAGGGCGAGAGAATGTGCAAAAGTGAGAGAATTAGACACTCATTTTGGAACGAGAGAAACTGACGGATCGCCGTTTATTCCACTACCAGCCACTATACAACATTGAAAGTCAGCCTTACCTGGGCGACTTGTCTACAAAACGGGAGCGATCGTGCTTCTGCAGAAGGACATGGGATCGAAGGGTAGAGGAGGTCGTAGGGCATCGAATCGAACGGAACGATGGAATCGTGAGAAGAATGGCTATTTGAAGACATCTAAAAGGTATTGGATACGGAAGTAACGAAGACTCAGTTGGTGGAAACACGGTGAAGGGAAGGATTTTAGGAAAGCGCTGGCATGGGAGAGTGTATTCAACGCTCGAGAAGAGTAACAGTTTGTGGTGCCAACCGTATGAAAGAGTGCGGCCTAGGCTAGCCTGGTTTACAGAGGGTTAGGAGGAGGAGGAGGGGGGGGGGGGGGGTGATGGTGGGACTTTGAGAGGCAACGGGCAGATAAAAGTGACCGGGAAGTAGGTTGGCTATGAGATATCCATGTCTCAAAGAGACTGGAACAGTTGAAGGTGGTAACGGGAAGATCGTTTGGACAGGGAACGAGGGAAAAGAAACAGTCTGTCTAGAGAAAGGGATCAGGAGGGAAGGGGAGTCGTCGCATTCAGAAAGAGGGAAAGGGAAGGATGATGAAAGGCTTGTTCGCTGCGATGCTTAGTGCGAATGAAGGGAGGGGGAGGAAGAGAAGATGGTAGGGAGAGAAGAGGAAGGGAAAGGGGGGAGATGGAAAGAGGGACGGGAGGTATTGAGAAGGCAAGAGGACGATAGATGTAAGGGGGATGGCGAGGGAAGAAGAGATAAAGAAGACCCAGAAGGAAAGCGTCAATGTGATCGCCGTTCCAATGAAATAGGCTAAATAATAGGTGCTATGGGTATTGCCACGAGTGGCATTTTGCTTATACGACATGCGGATCAAGAGAAGCGATGTAGGAATAGGAAATACCCCCAATATTATGGTTGAAGCAAATGCTGGGCAAATGATCAGCTGCCTCAATCATATGTTCGACAAGAGAAAATGGAAGAGTCCAGAAGAAGCAGAAATGGCGTTTACTGACGAAACTCTTTTTTTTGTGTCAATATAGTGCTCACAGCATTCCGCCACAATATTCTGACAGCAGTGTAAATGTTAAGCGAACGAGATACCGAAAATTAGCCCTGATCTTGGTAGGAACTCTCGCACGGAAAACATTTATCCCAAACTTCTTGCCTTTTTCGTTCACTTAACATTTAGAACATTGTGCCGCCCGCTGAAGAATGTGCGCAATAGCAAATTGACCCCTATTTTTGCATTGTATTTTGCCCCCTCCTTCCTGCTTTGTGTAATGAACTGTTCAAAATATAAGAATAATGAAACACAGAGGCGCATGTATATGATGTTGGCGGTTCTTGGTAAGAAATCGTGATTCATCACTGCGACGAATCACGATGGTGCTGATAAGAACCACCGTACTTCTGTTGAATGCCTTGGAGGACCTTCGGAAGGCTAAGTCAGGAATACAGATATGGTGCTTATTCATAACGCACTGGAAAATGATGATTTATGTACTGCAAGAACATTTTTTTTGGTTGGAGGAAAGACAATCAGTAAATGAGGCGAAAGGACGAGGGAACTGGGACTACAAAAGGAAGAGCGAAAAGTATTTAAGCGGAATTTTGAGAGGAGGATGTTGAAAGTAGAGGAAGGGGGGGGGGAAAAGGGAGAGGAGCGGAACAGTAAAAGAAAAATGCAATCGATGAACCAATCAGCCGAAGGCTCTGTCTTCGATTCGCTGCTTTTCAGCTTTCACAGTCTTCTAAATGTTAAGCGAACGAGCCAAAATGCTTAGGATACGGTGTTTTCCGTGCGAGAGTTCCTACCGAAATCAGGGTTATTTTTCGGGGCATCTCGTTCGCTTAACATTTCGACTGTTGTCAGAACACTGTGCTTTCTACACTCCGCCCTACCTGATTCATATACCTATATACGGTACACTTCACAATCCACGTCTCTTTTGGGTCTCTTTTCCAGCTTTATGCCCCCCACCTCTACCTCCTGTCTCTGCGATATTTCTCACTGCTGACCTCTCTGATTCTCCTTCTCTCCTCCCCCTCCCTCTTTCGTCTCCCTTCACTCTCTCTCTCTCTCTCCTCTCCCTACCATCCGCCTTGTTTCCCCCCTCCTCGTCTCCTTTGCCTCTTTCTTCTCCTCGAGACACCATGTCTCCTCTCCAGCGTCCCCCTTCCTCTCCTCTGCATCTCTCCTTCTTTTTGCACAACAAGTTTATCCCATAGTTAGCTTACAGTGAAAGGTCATCTTTATCATTACCCAACTGTCATTGCCCTCTCCTTTCCAAGCATATATGCCGAATCCCCCGTCCTAGATACTAGACGTCGTTCTTTACCCCCTCACCTTCTCTCTAAACCAGGCTGAGCTAGGCCGCGCGCTTTCATATTGTTGTCGCTCTAAAGACTAGCCTCTTCTCGCACCATTCCTTCCATGTTGGACACCAGCATGACGTCATACATTCCCCTCCATCTAATGCATTAGCTCTCAAAGATATCGATTTTCCATCTTTTCTCCATCTGCTCCGTTCTCCTTCTCCACTCTACTGTACTGCACGTCTCATCCCTGCTCTTCCCACTCCTCGTCTCTGTTGCGATATACACCACATCTCCCCCTTTTGCTGCACTGTCAGCCCGTCCTTATACTACCTCCCCCTCTTAAACTGTCGCTGCAACAAAGGCAGCTCAAACAATGGGAAACTACCATTTCATCAAATCACTCGTTTCATCAACACTAATTATATGACGATCAAAGTTGATGAAATGACAGTTGTGATGAAATGGTTGTTTCCCCAAACTATAATATGCACTCCTCCTCTCCCCGTCCCCCTCTCCCTCGGCCTCCTACTCCCTACGCTCTATTCATCTCCTCCTCTTTACTCTCTTGCAGCTTACGGTCTGAATTGCCTATCTCCCTCCTCCCTCCTCTCCTCATTGCATCTATCCATACTCTTCCAGACATCTTGTCGCATTGTCTGCTTAAAGGGACATGGAAGTCAAAAAACATTGGCTTTCATATGAAAGTTTATCGCCTAAATAATATAAAAACCAAAACCAGAGTGCACAAAAATGTCTACTTCGCGAGATATCCTAAAAATCGTTTCCCAGCCAAGGCGCAGTCTTACGGCGTTTAGCGCATAGGAACAAGGTAAACGGCATCGACGTATTCCCGGAACAA
>LS902147.1:35797-47557 GCA_900490955.1 Micoletzkya japonica | reverse complement strand
GATAGATACGAATGTGTATGATTGTGTCGTGTGTTCGTCTCAGATTTGCACATTTGCGCATAATAGTTTCGCACTCTGCTATTGCCCAAGGGTTGAAATCTGCCCTGGGGCACAGAGGTCAATAACCGTATCGCAAACCACTTTTTCAGTTGAATTTGTCAATTAGATGACTATCAAATGAGTATTCTACTTGTTCGCAAAGCCAGCAACTCGCAGCACCACCATTTCCCTGTTTCCTTCCACCTGTGCCCTGAGGCTACATAAATCCCCGACAACGCGATTCTTTACAAAATGCACACGAAAGGGATGCACAAGTGAAAACTGACGGTAGATTTGATGTATATTCTCAATATATTGCGTTTTCACCCCTTACTGTCAATTTATGGGTTTCCAGCGATTCGTTCAGGAGGAGCGCGATGCATACTTTGAGAGCCAATATTTTGAAAATCCAGTGAGATCACAACTTCAGCTATAGTGTACGTCGTAGTTAAACCGTAATTGTATGCATATCTACTGTAAATATTGCCCACGACGCCACATACCCAAGCTACTGAGCTTGAAAGTACGTCTATTCAGGTGCACGCTGTTTGAGATGCCAACTTTGCGACATCACATCTCAACGCGTCCGAAGCCTGATCACTTGTTTTTCGTGCCAACATGAAGGGGTTCGATGGTACTACGCATACCGTTTCCATTGATCGGCTGCTATTTCGTATGACTCTTTTATTTAGCTTCAAGGTTGGCATGTTTTCATGCAGTTCTTACACAATGCTGANAGGTTCACGAGTTGTTCTTCGGCGTTCTTGCGGTGAGCATTCCAAGCAGCGAGTGCTGCTAGCTTGTCTCCGACGGCATCTCCGAGCTGCTTGAGTAGGTCCTTTAGTCGTCCGAGGTCCCATTCGCTCTGCTTCCTCAATTCGTCTACGCCAGCTCCCGACTCAGGAAGTCCGGCGAGGATCTCCTCCAGCTTCTTCCACACATATGTGTCGTGGGAGAGAGGAGAAAGCACGTTCATTGGTTCATTGGCTCATTCGTACCTTGGGACGACACGAATCGGTCATTATTTGTCCTCTGCTTTTGGGGAGAAGAGAAAGGGATGAAGAAAAGGGAGGAAAGAGGGGAAGGAATGGGAACACGCAAGGGACCATTCGTGTTGTCATTCGTGTTGTGCGGACAACACGGTGACTAGTGTTTGAAAACCAAGCCTTTTAATCGCATTATGAGACCGAGAGAGTGATGAGGAGGATGGAAGAATGAAGAGAGTCAGACGATAAATACCCTAATCGCGCTTGGTTTTCAAACCCTACCGGTGACGAATGGAGAGACGCAAAAGGGAAACAACACGCATACCCGCCACAACACGAGTCACATGCTCTAATTGCAAAGTTATCAAAAAATCTTGCAAGCATGAAAAAACACCTGCAGACCTCTCATGCATATCTCCAGTATTCACAAATGTATTTATATACCTTTTCGAGCATCTCGAAATCGTTAGCCAGCTTCGGGGGCATAGATCCCCCGGTCAAACCATTCTTCTCGTTTGCCGAAGTTTTGCGCGGAAGGCGCAGTCTGAATTCATTTTTGTTAAACGATATTGTAGTTTCTGATCCTTTGCAATTTTATAAAACCTCATGAAAATAATTACACTGTATCCATGCTCTGTTTCAGTGAATACTTTTTCTTCTTTTTTGTACCTAGCCTATATATTGTAAAAGTTCGGCAGAATAATCATGACCAAATCGAAAAAGATCGCAAGCAAGTATGCAAAAAAGATTGTTGGTGGTTTTTCGAGTTCTTATCGTATATGTAATTTTTGAAAAGAAATTGGTGGCTTATGCTACCTCTTCTTATCCTTTTCTCCCTCCATCAAATCAAGTTTAAAAGGCTCCTTCATCTTCTTCTCTTTTGCAAGAGCTATGAATTCGTCTTTGACCTTCTCGTAATCTGAAAATAGTCATAATTCCTTGTTTCATCGTCGAAAAGAATATGTTACAAAAACAATGCAATGCCAACTTACTGGGTGTATGAAAGTAGGTCAGACTCTTGAGGTATTGAAAAGCACGTGAAAAATGAATGGGGACACGAGCTTAAAAGATGTACTATCGAGGATTTAGTATAGTAGAGAGAAAGGGAAAATATAATCATTCCGTTTGTAATGCTGATTTCGTCCTTTCAAAGCTATCTAATCAACTTCAAGTGTGTATCATGAGAAAGTCGATGTTGTAGATGCTTAAAAAATTTTTTAAAAGCATCATTAGAAAGATAGCACAGTTCCGGATCTTTTAGTCATCCTAAATCACAGTTTTGCTAACAAATGAGTGAAGAACAACTATTTTGATAATAGCATCCCTCCTCGAAAGTGAACTTACCAAGCAATTCGGTCTCTCCCTCATTCTTTGCTTGCTCTGTATTGATGCGATCCATTCCTTTCCTGCAAAATCTCTCTTTTACTTATAATACGAAACTCTTTCAATTCACACAATACAATGTAAAATTAGAAACTCGTTACCTCATAAATATAATAACTTTGACGGTGTATTTCATTAAACTTACCACGGGAGTTCTCCAAGCAACAATTCGAAGATCATGTACATAAGAGACACGAGATCATCGTTCCTCCCGAGTTCCTTTCGTCGATGTGCGTTGATAGTACAGTAACTGAACAATGTAAGGTGTTCAGAAAATTAACCATTATTGTATGATTACCGGTTCTACACAGAGAAAAGCTTCCGTAGCTTTTCGCAGTTATTCATAATCTCACAATACATCGCTATTGAATAGTATAAAAGGTTAGGAGGGACAATGTTTCTGTAACCAATTATCCGTATTTTGTACCTTTCAAGATAAATTTGTAAGAGAAGGATGATATTCACAACAATCTAGTAGCCTACCGAGGAGTACCGCGAAACTTGACATTTCTCCGTGGTTGACGCAGCTTCGTCTTGTGATCATCGATATCGATGTACTAGAAAAGGGTATACCGTTTTTAAGATCATAATTTATATCCAATTGGCGATTGGTGATTTCTCTTACCAAAATTTCTCTGCAGATTCCAAAGTCGAAGATGTATAGCAAATCGGAACTATCCGCACCGATTGCGAAATTCGAGGGTTTGATATCACGATGAACGTATCTGAACCGAAGACAATCGTCGTTCTCAATTTAACATAATCATGGATTATATTCATTACTACTAGATCGTACTATTATGTTCCTCCTAGTTAAAGATACTATAAATTCACTCACCCGCAACAGTGCACTTCATTAAGCGAATCAATCGACTGAAGTGCCACGATTATAGTCTGATTGAGGGGAACCTTCTGAAAAAATCAACAAATGTCACATCTAAATATCACCTCTGCTCAATTTCTATCTATTTATTCTACAACAATTCATGAATTTATTTATTTATTTTTACAATTCTCGGAATTTAAAATTAAGACATTCTAACAACCGACCTCATCCGGCCTTCGCTTTCGAATCTCTGATAACGACATTCCGAGAAGAGTCATGACGAAATAGTTGAAGTTCTTCTCCTGAGAATAATAAATTTCATTACTTATTCTTTATCTCTATTTTATATACTTTGTAACTCAACGATCACATTTGGTTATTACCTTTCCTACATCGTACAACTGAGCGCAATGCACAGCCCCAACCGTATTCAGCTTCTTCATTACTTGTATCTGAAAAAAACCAATTAATACCATCTTTACCAAAATTACCGAATATTAGAGGTTCCACGGGAGTTGTCCACAAATACGGAACGATTTAAAACTTTTGGTTGAAATAACAAACTATTCCCGTTGATTATGGCATCCAATTGACCCCTTACGTGTGATTATCACAGGGATAAGCGGAATCTTAAGAAAATTGAAGCCGGAGCGGTAGATCAGCGCGCGTATTTGCATAGACAGTTCGCAATAGAGTTGGCTTCGCGTATACCGTTTATCCCCCCGCACGGCATGGGTAAAGAATGAAATAGCCGTTTATCTCGTTATCGGATCTTCTCGAATTCTAATCACCCGTTTTATACGGCAAGAACCGTTTTATACGACAAGAACGTGAAAAATCCTCGCCTCTCATCTCATTCTTCCAATTTTTCCGGCTGTTTTGGTGGATATAATTCCATGATTACTTCAGTTACCTATCCCGGAAACTATTCGTCGAATATAGACCCCCAACCGTTTAAAACGGCGACGAAGAATGATTAGACGCAAGTCCCGTTTATTCCCGTATTCGTATACAGTAAGCCAACTCTAGTTCGCAATCGTTTGCGTACTTTTGGACAACTTTCGTGGAACTTGTAATATTAACCCTACCTCCATCTTGAGAGATTCGTGAATCTTGTCAGATCCTGCCAATTCTGCCTGAAAGATACATTATAATATTTTCCATCAACAAAATGAAATGACCGAACTTCATTGAGATATTAGAGAAAGTAGATATTAATATCAATTACTAAATATCTACCTTGAGCGCTCTCCTCACGGAAGTTCTCGTAGGGCGCATCACTTCGAAGACCTTTCCGAATGCGCCCTCTCCCAGTCGCCGTGTTAGCTAAAGATGGTACAATGATAGGGACATTGGAAACTCACACAACGAAGATACAACTATTATAGCAGCGATTACTGTAGCTGGCAAACAAGCTCACCAGCCAATTCTTATTTACGGTAGATGTTAGGCCAAGCTTAATCTGCTGTAACTTCTCGTTGTAGACCATTGGGCAACGAACCACTCACGGTGAAGGTAGAAGAGGAGAATGAGAGAGTATCTCAGTGAGGGAGAAGGGGAGGGGCGAAGAGCGGGAGGATGAGGGGAAAACAGGATAATTCAAAGTAGGGTTGGCAAATCGAGTCGTTTTTGGCCCCTTTTCAGGGTTATGTTTCTCGATAGAGTGCATGTTATACCCTTCAATCTTCCATACATGGTGAAACCTACCCCAGGAAAAGGATCCGGTTTGCCAACCCTAATGCAAAGTATAGGACCACTTGAGAATGTTTATCGCTTTATCACACATACATAACTAGTTGGCAACGAATTGCGGATCCATTGATATCACAGTTTCTCATCTACGTGCTCCGAACCTTGCCTCGAATTTTGGCCGGAAGAAGGAGCAGCTGAAATTGGCAACATTTTTTTGCTCTCGAACTCGAATACCAATGAACTGGAGAGAGTCCATTCCCATGCAGACTACGTTCTTAGGCTAAATAAGACTTAGTAATCGTTAGAAATACTTACTCCTCAACCAAGTACACGTCCAGAATCTTCCGCTTCTGTTCCGCAGTCAGCGTGAAATCGCGTTTGCGGAACTCCTCTTTCTTGCCTTCCTGAGCGAGATTAATCACAAATGTGCGAACGAGCCAAAATATAATAGTTAGGACTGCCAATGTTTCCGCTGCGAGAGTTCCTACCGAAATCAGTGTTTTTTATTCGGAGCACTCTTCCGCTTTCAGTCGGACTTACAGTCGGAGTCAAATGGAACTATTATAGTAGAGAAAATGGAAAGATATAATCGTTCCGTTTGTAGCGCCGATTCCGGTGCCTTTCAAAACGATCTAATCAACTTCTAGTGTGTCCCATACGAAACTCTAATCGGTACTGATCTCAAAAAGCTATCCATGTTTCTGATATCTTGTCTTGGAATGAGATGGTATCGTTTCAAAGTGTGAAAAATTCGCTAAACACCGTAGCGGAGGAATCACGAATTATACGTTCCGATTTTCCAGACTATATATATTATTGCGGAAAGTTCACGAGTACTGACTGCAAGCATCGAAACGGCCTCCGAGATGCCTTCTCTTATGAACGGTTCGGCTTCCTCCGCAACCCTCTTCTTCATGAACTCCACACATTTAACTGAATGTCTTTATTTACCTTCTTTCTTAATTAATGCTTACTTTCAGCTTCGCTCATATCTCCAGCAATCAGAACGACGGCTACGGTAGCGAACAAAATCAACGACCGATTCATTTCAGCAAAAAAAAATCTGAAATGGACTAGAACATACCGAGTAGCTAATAAAAAGCGTTAGCAATGAGTAACACTGCTGGTTATATAGCCCCTTGTTGAATCTATGATCCACAAAATACATAGTAACCCCAGATAAGCGAGAGATTTGGACACGGCCATATGGCTCATTACTAGGATGATCTGTGTACGGCGCCGGAGACAGAGAAATGAGAATGCTCACAGGTGCACAGTCTGAAAACCATAAAATACAATGCTTTGATATACTGCTTACTATATATCATCTTGTATGTCCCGTCTGTCCGCAACCCGTCCGATCTCTCCCCATCAGATGCGCAAACGGACTAAGATCAGAGAGGAATACGTTTATCTACAGGAAATAGGAATACCATTATGGCTAATGAATAAACTATGTATGGGTAGTGAACAACGAGTCAAACAATATACACGCGGACTGGCTTGCACGTGGTAGGAAAAAACGTGTGGTCCTCCTTGCGTCACAAACCCGAAAGCGACATCCTACTCTCCTCTTCCCCTCTATTCTCGTACTGTTTGCCTCATTGTCATATATACGCCATGATATATCTAGTCTTTCAAGTCAACCGCTTTCGTTCTCCTATGAACCATTTCATTCGTTTTTTTTATAATTCTTTCTCTTCTTCTCTTTATTACTCGCGTTTTTTCGTGAAGTTGCAATAAAACTATTATCATTATTAACACCCCACACTTATCCAGACAGTGATAGCCGACTGTAGAGAACTGGTGTCTCTTGCACAGCAATCGGTAGTTCGGTCTCGGTCCTTTATCGGGGAACGAGTAATATGTATTATAATACGAAGAAGAGAAAGAGGGGAATGAGGGAGTCTAGATTGTACGAACGCAAGTGGGCAAGTGAGCAAGTGAAGGGGCTCTACCCTTAGGGGCGAGAGTGAGAGAGGGGGCAGAGATAGAAAGGAATAAAGGGGGAGCGAGATAGGGGAAACAGTCGAAGAGACATGTTGAAATAGATATATTGATCCCGAGGAATCGTACTAGAGAGCACTAACGTCTTGAGAGGGTTGAGGGGGAAAAGGGTTTGGAATGGATTGAACAGTCTAGGTCGCGACGGCTTCCGCCATGTTGTAAAAAGGGGCGAGGATATGAGTAAGGGGGAAAGAAGAAGGGGGGAAGATATGAGTAAAGCAAGGGAATTAAAGTTACGAAATTGGCAGTAGTGAAAAGGGGAAAAGAGATATTTTGTAGTGAAGGTTCACTACACCGACTGATCTCTCGTTCAGGCACGTAGCCGAGGGGTATACGCGGGAGGCTATATTCATAATTCAGGTAAATCAACATGGACGCGAATCAACTCATCTACGATGATCTCCCGAAGATAATGCAGGTGAGCAAACTTTTTTGAGGGATATTTATTTTATTTTACACAGTCAGTCATAATTAGTGGACGGAGAATCATGGGATAGGACTTTAACTGGGTTAGGGCGAAAAGGCTTTCTTAGGCAAAACAGCCTTTTCGTCGTAACCCAGTTAACCCCCGTGAAATTTGAGGACACGGTATTCTGCCCCAATGCAAAACCTTTGGAAAGCGAAAGATCATTCTGTCATTTCCCAGTACGGTATATCGGTGTGCCGCGCACCACGAATACATTGTCATGAAGGAGAGGGGAATGGTGATAGACGCTAAATCTAACTTGTGTCAACCTCCGGGAGCTTCCTCTAACTCTGCAAAGATGACATCCTTGTCATTTTCGCTTTCTAAAGGTCATTGTGGAAACATCTTGACTTAAACAGTGTGGCTCGACATTGCTCAACATTTAGAATATTGTGACAGGGCATTCAGTCAGCTGAAGAAGAAGACTCATCTCTTTGAGGAAGGGTCCCGAACGGTAAGCGACTCCTTATCTAGTACGATATAAATATACTATATGTATTTATTCCAGTTTCCAGTTTTACACCTTTATCAGGACTATCAGTGGATTGGGGTCCAAGGGAGGGGCATTTGATATAGATCACAATGTTCTAAATGCTAAGCGAACGAGCCAAAACGTTTGGTTACAATGTTTTCCGTGCGAGAGTTCCTGCCGAAATCATTTTTCGACATCTCGTTCGATTAACATTTGCACTGTCGTCAGAACATTGTGAGATAGGAGAGGGTAGGAAGTTACGCCGTCCGCTCTAGGACCTCATTCTTCGTTCGTGCAGCGACAGTGAGCGGCAGTCCAGTCGTTTCGTCATCGGCCTTCTCTTCTCATGAGATGCGGACGAACGAACATCCGCAGTGTTGCTACCGCAGCAGTACAACCGCCATTCAGGCGGACGAGAAGCGGCGAGCGGACGCGGCCGCTGCAGAGGCGCGCGCCTCCCAGCAGCGTCTACTGCCGCCGCACACTCAATCTTTTCCCCGCCGACGCGGAACTACTCGAGTCGCATGGACCAGTAGCGGGAGCGGTGGAGGAGGAGGGGAAGGAGGAGGAGGAAGAGCAGCTTCAGGTTAGTATTATGTGTAGAGGGATGAGGGGGGGGGGAATGTGATGGCGGCAGGAAGGAGGCAATTGTTCGGGAACACCACCATCGATTGGCGCGTACTCCCCTCTAGTGTGCGACTATCGAATGAGATAATGCGATCAGGCACGCCGAGAGAGCGGAGAAGAGTGAAGAGAATGAGATTTGGAGAGCATGGAAATGTATTCGATAGTCGCACTCTACTCCCCTCGTACGCCAAGTCTTCAGAGGGGAGGATTCTCCTTCTTATCCTTGGCTGAAACTGCGTGGCATGACTCTTGGTTGAGAGACGAATGGGAGAGCGAACCGCACGCGAAGGAAACTGAGAGGGAGAATGAATGAACAGAGAATATCTTACTATATAACGGACACTTCATAACAATCGTATCCGAGCCTAAGATAACGTTCCCTGAAGAAATGCAAATTGTTCGGAGAGCGAGCGTGCGACTGACGTTTGAATACGATAAAATCTATCGCGAACTGGCTGAGAATGAAGACAAAAAGACAGCTAATTTTCATACAAAATAATTCTCGACTAAACTAAAAGTGGTGTGGTACACAGTAACTTTGTATGATTAGGTAAACCTTGCTCGCTCTCCGAACATTCAGAACACCGTGGGATGTAGGAAATGTTTATCCATGCTGAGGGGCGGCCGTTTCATCAATTAGTGGTTTATCTGGTATGTCTCAAGCGAAGGAATTGGCGACGAAAAGGGTGTGAAGGGCTCAGAGAAGTCCTTGAACTGCGTGCCCCGCGACTCCCAGTCGTACGGGTCGTCGAACCTCAAGCGAGTATATACTAGAGTTCTCTTTTTGAAGCTTTTTTTCTCGGCTATGTTTCAGACTTTTACCACAATGTTCTGACAGCAGTGTAAATGTTAAGCGAACGAGATGTCGAAAATGTTAAGTGAATCGTGCACAATGATTTCACTCCTGCGTCTCGTCATTCTTCTCTCCTATTATTGACGGAAACGTAAAAAAAAATTTACCCTGATTTCTGTAGGAATTCTTGCATAGAAGACATTTAACCCAAACATTCTGACTCGTTCGCTTAACATTTAGAACATTGTGTTACAAATATCGGGATATGCCTACATGCTGAAAATGCTGAAACATGACCGTGGAAAAGCGTCAAAAAGAGAACCCTAGCCACAGCATTCCTGGCATTTGATTAGCGAATGGCGGTGTCCGCTGTGATCTATCGTTACTGCGTCCACAAAAATGAGTCAAAATTCGCCAATTTATATAAAAAGTTAAGCTCCTCCTCATCAGTCCAAAGAGCTACCAAAATTTGGTGAAGATCCAACCTATCTCGGTCCAATCTTGCACGTTCGTGACCCAATAACGACCCATTTATGATCCATTTACATTCTTATCCGCAAAAATACTGACCATCACGGAGAGCGGATGAGGAGGCAGCCACTCTTGAGGGGAACACGACGTGGAATGAATGGAAGAGGGGATGGGACGGTCGAGGTTGACGAAGGCCGAAGGAGAGGGGATAGATTCATGGTATCGACAGATTATGACAACCTTAAATATTACGTTTGCAGTGAGAAAAAACATCTTACTGACAATGAGTGGTCTATCTAGGTGGTCTAGCGGTTGGATCTACACAGCCGGTTGAGGAATTTTCACACATTTTCAGCAGGAGGAGACAAGAGGAAGGTATTATTCACTGGCTGGATTTCAATGGGAATATTCACCAAATTTTACCCCATTTAAAAGGCGAATTGTACAATATGCCTCACTTCGGTGGAGGATTAAATACTCATAAGTTAGATAGATATCTAGATAGACAGAGTTAGATAGATAGATAGATAGATAATTGGGTGACGTTATTGGGTCATTTGCCGAACAATAGTAGCGGTTAGTGTTCGGCAAGTTAACCATAATTGGTCAACGTTATTGGGCTCTTCTGAGGCATAGACTAGTCTCTAAAGCTATGAAGAGAAGAGCGTTCAATGCATGCATTATGTCTACAGTTCTTTATGGTTCCGAGACGTGGAGCCCTCTGATCGAGAAAGGCTTGCTGTCACGCAGAGGAAAATGGAGAGGAAGATGCCGAATTGAACGATGTGGGACAGATGGACCAATGAGAGGGTAAGGAGTGAGACAGGAGTAACTGACTGGGTGAAGGAAGCTATCAGACGAAAGTTCACTTTTGCCAATAAACTGAGATTGATGAGTGATGAGAGGTGGGCAAAGAAAGTTGCTTCATGGATCCCGTACAAATACGTGAGGAACTGTTCAACTGGCCGCCCTTGACTCAGATCGCCCGATGAAGTGAAGAAAGTATTCGGACTGAGATGGCTCAATTTGACGAACGAAGAATGGATCACTTCCCTTGATCAGCATGTGGCATGGCCATACCACACCATCCCTTGGCATGACCCATGACACTGATAAAACTATCCTATACCAGCCGACCCTCGCCACTGACGTTGGTGGAATGTAGGTGTGGATTTATTTTCTTTTTTTTTGGCACTTTTCTAGTCCTGGGTAGAGCATTCCATTGGGGTGTTTTAGAGCATTCCATTCAGATCTTTATGACCAATATTTTTCGCTACTTTTGGTGACGAGACGCGTGACGGTTATGTATGACAAATTAAACATATGCATCAAAAAGTCCCGAATGGAATGCTCTACCGTCAAGCTGGTAAATTGTGGGCCGTGTTTGAAACACTTGAAACAAGGCCATATCTCGGCTGGGAAAGGTTGTACAGAGTTCTGGTTGGAATTTTTGGAATTCTCAGGACGAGATCTACTTGTGTATCAAGTTTGGTGATGATTAGACAACTTTAAACCGGTTAAAACGTCTTTTATCTTAGAAATCCCGATAAATTCTCACTATCCCAGTTCGAACCTCTCCAATGCCACATTTTTACGTTTTAAAGGTCTTTAAACTTGACGAATCATTACCAGACTTGATACACAAATAGATCTCGTCCTGAGGATTCCAAAAATTCCAACCAGAACTCTGTACGACCTTTCCCAGCCGAGATATGGCCTTGTTTCAAGTGTTTCAAACACGGCCCACAGTTTACTAGCTTAACGGTAGTCCTGGGTTATCGTCCCCTCCTCTTTCTTTTTTGCTTAACCTTATTGGATAATGCATGTTTATAAATTACCTAGTTTATTCGGAGTCTGTGATCTTATTCTTATCATGAAATATATTCAATTACAGATAACGAAGATGCGAACATCCCTTGGACAACGGCTACCGTACACCAGAGGGAAAGCGATGCGAATGGAGTAACGAGGCTAAGAAGACATGAAGATTGGGAGGTA
>LS902147.1:25642-35697 GCA_900490955.1 Micoletzkya japonica | reverse complement strand
GTCCTCCCAGTTCATCCAGCCCCTCCGGAGGGGGGAATGACTGTTTCCTTTATATAGGGGTATCGGTGGAAGGGTGTAATGTATGCAGGGTTTCAGTTTAATAGGCTTTCTTTTTACGCTTTGAGTGCATGACTTTTTTAATTTTCTGAATAAAGCTTTGCATTATTCGCTGTTAATCTGAGCAGGAAGAATTGATAAAGAAAGAAGAAGTGGGAGAGAGGGGAGCGGTATTGCTGGACGGACCCTGGGGGAGGGGAGAAGGGGGGGGGGGAGCCGGCCGGCCTCGGACCGTGCTATACATATATGTATAGGCCGACCGCTCTCAAACCCCAAGACAAAATATGTATAGCCCGCTATACATATTGGTATAGGGTTCCATCTGTGAAACCTAATATGTATAGCCCACGATACATATTTTTCTGTGTGTGCCTTGTCGTCGATTCCGGTAGTGATCCAAACACTTTTTATCAAGCACAGTGTGACATGCTCTACTTCTCAAGTAAAAAAAACATTCGTTCCTCATCCCGTGAGGCTTAGCGACATCGTCGGCTTCCTCGATAATGTTGAAGTTGACAGGAACGAAAGGACGACGATTCCCTGAAAATACAATAACAGATAAACTATTTTTAGATATATTTGTTTTCATTTCTTTGCCCCAATCTCAGTAAGTTGCATTTTGATTTTTATTATGATTTTATCTTAAATTAGCTCCCAAAAATTACGAAAAGCAGGCCTGATGAGTGCCACAAAAATTCTGTTTACACCAACTTTGATGGCCTTTATCCCGTTGAAATGGTTGAAACGTTTTGTTTCCTTGACGCATTTCCTGCGTGAAATCGCGTAAGTCTCCGACTCATTCAGTCATTCATTCATTTATCATGTAAACAAGATTATGCGGAACTAACTCATATAACTACCTATATAGAAGAGCAAGTGAGAGGATTCCACTCGTACCTGTACGATGGGAATGGCCCAGACGAAGAGCGAGAGAATGGCCGAGGCACGACCGAAGGAGTGACCCGTGGCGATGAGCACGATCGCGACCGTGTCGGGGACGGAGAAGAGCGCGAGGGGCAGCACACCCTGAGGGAGGTGGAGATGGTGCGAGGGGAAAGCAACCAGTCTGTTCAATGACTGCTTTTCTGTGCTATGCGGAGAACGTTTGTTCTGCTAGCTGTCTTTGATACTATTTTCCGACATATCGTTAGGTGCGTATGTCTTGTGCAATAACAAAAGCAAACTAAAGTCTGACCTGCAGCATCTGGGCGTACATGAACCGTCGGTGCATTCTCCGCGTCTTTGCGCTCAGTCGAATACCGTGGAACGTGAGGAACATGTGCACCTTTCGCCCGCACCACAGCAGTGTCGTGTAGGCGATGGATATGGAGATGGAGATGCCGGTAGCCAGGACGATCGGGGGAGTGCGCACCTGATCAGGGCTACAATCGCAAAGTATTCGTATCTTGTGCGCACAGCTCGATGGATCGTGCTTCCAACTAGCAATGATTTAGTCGTTATTATTTGTTGAGAGAATTTCAGCTCGGACACAGCATTCAAAACGTTCTAATAGCAAACATCGGTTTCCGCGCATAGGATCCGATCTTGTGGGCGAACCAGTGAACGAGAAATTCTGAATTTGAAAACTTAAGCTCGTCGCTATGGATTGTAACTCCTCCCAAAATTTGGAGTGGATTGCTTTAGCCACTCTTGAGAAAATTTAAAAATGGTGGTCAATTCGCTATTAGACACATTGTTCACCGCGCGCAATGCTGAGTGCAAAGCCAAGATTACGCATTTCAGAGCAGGCTGAGATATATGGCCGTTTGGTATTCTTTCTGCCTAAGCGCAGCACACTTACTATGTGCATGTTCGAGTTGCCAAACCTTGAACCATTCAGATGTTGTATCGACAGCCTTTTGTAAGTTAGAACCAGTATCAGTTTTGTTTAACGCAGAATATATCTTGATATCATTTTCATTCATTCTCTCTGTCTCCGTCGCGAGTGGTCGGGTCTCTCAGTGGTCTCTCAATCAAGAGCCCCCCCCCCGCATGTTCAATAACAGACAGAAGAATTGATCCTTCTCCATAACGAATTGGCGCTCGGGAGAAGTATGCACCAAACGAGGATCAAGAGGATTACTCAAGGTCTCCCGGCACCTCGGACTGATTGAGTTTTTTTTGAAGAAGATTCGAAGTGTCCGACCTCTCCCATCTATATCAAGCAACCCCTCCTTTGGAACCCCAACCAATGTTAGTCCTGATAAAGGCGATAAAAAATCGTTTACGTATAGCCGAGCAACTACGCATCAATAGTTAAAGATAATCAAGTAATGATATAAAGACATCACTAGGCAAAGATACATAGACACTGCCTATGTATCTTTGCTTACTAACATCATCCTGCTACAAGGCAGACCGTCATTTCATCAATGTCGTCACATATTGTATACAGATAAAGGTAGATGAAATGACCGATTCGATGGCGGTATAGTGGATTAAAAAGATCCATCAGAAAATCATTCCGAATATAAGGCGAGAGAGTGTGCAAGGGTTAGACTCATTTTGGAACGAAAGAAACTGACGGATCGCCGTTTATTCCACTATATCCCTACTCCAACCCCATTCTGGTCGAAGAGCCGAAATCCGATGCACAAGTAGTTGAGCAGCTCGTCGTCGCCGTCGAACAACGACCGGGCAAAGTCCTTCATCACGTTCTCCTCGTCGACGGGCACGAATAGGACCGGAACCACCGGCTGCAATGCAACTACTTCTTTGTATCCATCTTTAAACAAAATTTTTTAGAATAAACGGATCCGTTAGTTGCCTTGGTTCCAAAATGCGGCAAATTCTCTCACTTTTACACACACTCACGCTTGATATTCGGAATGGTTTACTGACGGATTTTTTTCCACTATAGTAGAGATGAATAAAGTTAGCCCCTTTCATTCACTAGAGCTCGTTCAGTTATCAATGTCCGTGTACATACTCATCGTAAGAAAAACGCACAGTTTTCTTGTTTTGCGCATACCAGGACAAAGACCATGATGACTGCCGTAACCAAATAGGAGAGCAGGAGGTTTGAACGTAGCGAAGAATGCTTTCTAAATAAGAAAAATAGGGGAATTCAGAGCAACGCACAACATTCGATCGAAAGGGAAAGAATCCAATAGAGAAGCGAATGCTATTTTAGAATAGGTTTGCTCGAGTGCGTCAGTAATGTTGATCTTTTAACGTTAAATCACTCAGTTTTGAGCATACGGAACTATTTACATATCGCTTTCAGTCTACCGTTTTGGCCGTTATTACCTAGTCAGGGCTAGGTACTGCATAACCGTGGCGGAAGGTACGAGACCCCAGTTGAGGATAATGAAGACTGTCATGAAGTAGCCGAAAGCGTGAATGAACTCTCTCGAACGGTTAGCGAACATCGGGCTGGTATAGATGATCTGGTACGTACCCGCACTGAAGATGTTTACCTGGAACAGATATGTGAGTATCATATTTAGCGCAGATATTGTAGAACACTGTAAGGATTAGAAGCTATCCCTTTTGTCTGAAGAGAAAAAAGGAAACATTTCTCTCAACGAGTTCATCGCCAGAGGAATGCGAGCATTACTATACAATACCTTTGTACCATTGATCTTCCCCTTATCCGTGGAAGTTATCACAATGTTACCGCTTCGTCTCATGCTATGCATGTCGATAAAATATATATGATACTCTATCTAACGAAACAAACCAGACAATGCGTACGGTTTCGGAAACGGCGGTCAGTGTGCCGAGTGCTATTGCGTAGATCGAAAAGGCTACGGTCATAAGCTTTTGGAAGGACGTGAGCTGGCGTTTCGCGAGAAGATAGAGAATGATCAGATTGAGGAGAACGGTGAGCGCCCCCTCACAGAACACTATCAGACGGGTAAATTGAAAGTAAGTGGCCATCGTCGCTGAAACGAAATAGGTACGATATTAAAATAGAAAGATTCAACAAAAAACTGTAAATGGCAGATATTGAGAAAAGTGAACATTTTGGTCTTTGAACAATCTTTTCTGTAGACGTTTTCTACCGGATAGGGCAATCTGTCGACAAAACTGAATGTTATTATTTGTCGATTAAGTCACATTTATAACCCTATAAGGAGTGGATAGAAGGTTTTCGTAAAGAATTTTAACAAATGAATTAAGATTTAATGAACAGGGATGGCATTCGGGCGATAAAATAATTGTAGTAATAATCAGGAAGTCTTTCACAAAGAGAAACGAGAAAAAGAGTGAAACCAATTTAATATTATTTACGCATTTATCCATCATTCGCATGAACAACTTATTACAAAAAGAATGTGCAGGAGCACCCATGCATGAAGAAGTAAACATGTAACAGCTGTAGCGAAGTCCCTTCCTTCGGACCTCATGACCGTACCAAAGGGCGGGAATAACACAGGAAAGGACACCTTTGGTACTGATCTACCTTCATTCGAGTGCTTTTTGGCACAAGGTATAGCCGCGTTGAATAGGGGTGGGGCGGAGCCATACAGTACCTAACAAAACAATGTCAACGTACTTCTGCCCCAATGGGTTAAATTATGCATGAATGTACAATACATTTGAAAAATGAGCGCCACCAATATCAGTATCAGCATCATTCGCATTATATATATAAGCGTATTTGGTCGCACACGAGTCCGTGCCCTTACCATCCACCATCCCCGCGCTCACCCTCCCAATGTCATGCCTCAAGATGAAGGCGGAGTGAAGCGTATTTGGTAGCACACGACTCCATGCCCTTACCGCCCGCCATCCCCGCGCCCACCGTCCCAGTGTCATGCCTCAAGATGAAGGCGGGGTGAAGCGTATTTGGACACACGACTCCGTGCCCTTATCCTATCGACTCCGGTTAAACTAAACTAAACCGTATATATATATATATATATATATATATATATATATATATATATATATATATATATATATATATATATATATATATATATATATATATATATATATATATATATATATATATATCCACGCTTACAGGAAAAGAAAGTGAAGAGTCTGTGGTGGATTTCTTGGCTTGTTTCCCGTGGTGTCGCTATCGCTTGCACTCCTCTGGTGCATCGTCATTCCTCTTATTTCTCCTATTATATTTTCTTTCTTCAATTTTTTTTCATTGCTGGCCAATTCCATAATATGCGAGGTGCTCCTTCGGCTACTCTCGTCAATATGCCTCTATTGGGCTTCAATGGCGCTTCTCTGGCGCATCAATAATAAGGGCCTCATAACAATATTTGCAGTCGGAAATTAAGACTTCATAGAAAAGAAGTTCGTTAGTCTCATTGGCCTCTTTCACCATGTTCGAGCATTACCTACGGGGCATTATTCTTATCAATTCAGAACGAGATCTTCTATATAGTTCATGGGGTATTCATTAGACGACATCTTCAAATTGATTAAATGCCGGCATGTTCCTCTTCACTCGAATGCTGGAAAGGCGTAACCTTGCCTATTCCTGACCGTAATCTTGGTCAATTACCTGTAAACGGACAAAACAATGGTTATCGGACTAATTATCTGCGAAGTAACGGAGGATGCAATAGTATCAAAATGAACACAATAAAACATAAGCCGAGTTTAAGCGATTGTGGGGGCATGTAGTAATTTCAGTTGTGATAGTGAGAGGTATTAGCAGGTGGTCAGCAGAGAGAAAATAACAAGAGAATAATGATGGATCCTCAGGGTGGCATAGAATATGGTGTAGAGAGATCGGCCGTACGTCAATGTAGAAAATTATTTCGAGATTATTTGCCTAGTTTGAAGCGGAGCTCACCATTATGCGATGAGATAATCTCTAGATAATCTTGAACTATTTTTGTCTATGTCCACCAGCAAACCTTTTGCAACCACGGGGATTAGAACCCGCAGCTGACGAACAACAACCAACTCTTTTGCCACTATGCTATCGAGGCAACCACCACACACTGCTCATTGCTCACCCATAATCACATCTGCTCCAGTGAGAAACGCTCGCATAGCTTATTCTAATTTTCCCTCTCCCCCCTTTCGGGTAGCGAGTGAGTATCGCAAGTATATCAAGATTATCGAGAGATCAGAGAGTGAGCAAAAACAAGATATTAAAAGACAGCATCAATCTAGTGCTCAGTTTAGCTATAAATGGGTAGCTAACGTTTTCTATAAATCTCCACGAAACTTTATCGATGTTTCTGTCTCTATATGGTAAAGAGTGGTGGGAAATCCACTTCCCACCACTCCCCGGCTCAGCCCCCATTTTACGGTAGGAGGGAATATGCCGCTCCTGTGGCCGTATCCCCTTCCCGTTGAGAGAGAGAGGAGCGTTGTCCGAACTCTATCCCCAACTAACTCTGACCTTGTTATGTGGTCCTGCTTATATATCAACTGTCGACATGTTGTTAAATATGTCTGATCACGTGATATCTCTCTTTCTCTATAACTCTCGTTCTTACATGCTACTCTCTATTACTTTCGAAATGTCTGGCTCTCATGCGTCAATGAGCTAGCCAGATGCTTGGTCAGTTGTTAGCATGACTCATGTTGGGAGGCCGACATTTCCGCACAGCCATTTCCGCACAGACAGTTGCGCACAGGACATTTCCGCATAGGGACATTTCCGCACACGGACATTTCCGCACAGGGACATTTCCGCACAGGGACATTTCGACTTCCCTTGTTCCTTCCTATCATCGCTTACCCTCTCCCTCCCATTGCCCCTCAAGGCGACAAAACTGCAACTTTTACAACTCAGCCTTATTTTCTCCTTGTGAGTTTAGGAAATTAATACGATCACGCATTTGGTGGTAATATTTTAATCAGATATAGCTTTTTAAAAAGTTATTTATTTGGGCTTTTGGAGATTGCCAAAAATAATTGTTTCGATGATTTTCTCCTTTTTTAAGTTACATTGCAAAGATATTTTTAAGTGCAACTTTTATTTTTTAAAATATATCCATTTCTTTTATATATCAATTGTGCTAATGGCATAATCTAATAATCAGTCAATCCATTGATACGGAGGGGGTGGGGGCATGGAGGTGAGGGGGCTTTCATCTGTTTTCAAAATTGTTAATTTCTGCGTAAATTTTGCAAAACCTTTCACCTTAATAGCAAGCACTTTGAAAAGAAAATTTTCTATCAGCTTTTCAATATCATTAAAGGGCCCCTCCAGGCAATATCTACCATTTGCATTTTTTAAATCATTGCGTTTTTTTGGTCCCATGATATCTCGTTTTTGAAACTTCGCCGTTGCTGAGATGGCGAAGATTTCTCTCGCTATTTGCATCTCTTCATTCCTCTCTTGTCTCTCACAATCAATCAACCGTTCTTAATTGGTTATCTCTTGAAATGAATGAGATGGTTGGTGGGACTAAGTTTCTCTTTTTGACGCCTTTTCTCAATTGGACTTCTATAAATATCGGGAAATGCCTACAGAGCACGAAACAAAGAAACATTACCGTGGAAAAGCGTCAAAAAGAGAACCCTAGTAGAACCCTCGGATGTCTCTTGAAATGAAAAAGATGGGACTCTTTAAACGGTAAAAATGTTATGTTGTAATTTACAAAAACGGGACAATCATTCTATTTTTTTGCAATCTAAAAAGCCCTAATTAATAATTTATAAGAGCAGCTTCGTTTAAGATATTACAAAAACGTGTTCGTATTACTTTCCTAAACTCAGAAGTAGAAAATAAGGCTGAGTTGTAAAAGTTGCAGATTTTTCGCCTTGAGAAGTAATGGGGAGGGAGAGGGTTGGGGATGATAGGAGGAAACGAGGGAAATCGAAAGAGGTATCATAGACCCTCTGAAAATAAACCCGAAGAGATATGGAAAAGTTGCAGTTTTGTCATACCCCCTCATTGTGTACGGAAATGTCCGTGTGCGGAAATGTCCGTGTGCGGAAATGTCCGTGTGCGGAAATGTCCGTGTGCGGAAATGTCCATGTGCGGAAATCTCTCTGTGCGGAAGTGTCCGAAAACCGTGCGGAAATTTCGGCCTCCCCTCATGTTATGTCTAGAAAGTAGACATTCGTGATCTTGCACTTTGACCCTTCCCATGGTAAAATCAAGTACATTGCTAGGGAGAGAGTTCCAAGCAGATATATTACGGTAGCCGAATGAATGTTAAACTGAGCTATTCTAACAAAGGGAACAAAAAGCTTAAAACGGTGTCCCCTAGTGACTCTAACTGAAGAAGATTGCTCGAAAACAGCTGAAATTGGGACATCGATGAGACCATGATGAATTTTGTACATTACAGCCAAGTCATTTACATTCCTACGAAGCTGGAGACTGTGAAGACCTAACATTGACAATCGATCGTTATGCGGAACATCAAAAAGACCTCTACGTCGGAATATCAGGCGAGTGTACAATCTCTGAACATATTCTACTAATTACTAAGGATACTACCAGCGGGGGAGACCATAATTCGGAATAGGTTTCAAGAAGAGGTCTGACATAAATAGCATAAGAAAAGCCTAGTTAGTAGAGCTAAATTGGATGTCTTGAATGTTCGTAATAGGTCTTTGTACGAAGAAACAATGGGAAGGATCGAGGTAGAGAGAGAGTGAAGTGAAAGGAGGGATGAGTTGGGCCGACTAGCATACATGCGGACTTAGAGGAAGAGATAACGAGGGAATGGGAATGGCACCAGACAGCGACAGCATCGATGGCCTCTTGTAGTTGCTGAGGGTTGTCCCTCGTGTACATCTTGACGTCGTCTGCGTAGAGAGTCACGTGAACCGACGGGGCAAGCATCGAGGCAGCGTGTCGGGGGCCCAGAACCGACCCCTGAGGGACATCGCTGTGGACCGTATACGCCCTAGAGTCACTCTCACCAACTCTTATACTTTATGAGGACAACTACGTAATGACCTTGGGACATTGTAGTGCCAACTTCGTAAGCCTTTCCCACTCTGCCTTGTCTTCCGCCTTAGTCAGGAATCGGGGTCTCGTAATCTCCACACACTGGTCCATCTTGCAACCGGACGGCTTTACTTTCGCGAGGGCCTTCGCGGGTGCCACTCTAGGATAGCCCGGCACCACTCCGGTCCTCTGGGGTAGCATGCCGAATGCTCATTTTGTAGCATGCCTACTATACACCCGGTAGGTTACCCACCTGCATACCATATGCTACATCCCTGCATTCCGCATGCTACCCTTTGCATGCTGTATGTTACTCTACCATTTCATTCATTACTCCGGATATTCATTATATTGTGGTGGTTTCATTATAATCTCTTTATCAAAAAATACAAGTAAACATCAACACCACCGGTGGTGGTCCAATAAACTATGCTGGCCTTCCGACGAGAACTTGGAGGGAATACTGAAGGGAATCGTCCACTATTCTTCTGCTTGAGCACGACATCTGAAATATAAAAGAATAAATGCCGTCCTTGTTAACTCGAAACTACCTTAACCCTCGAATTTCCTACAAATCCGTAACCCTTAAGATACCCTCAATTACCGTACCCTTTGAATACATGGACATTATTCCAGACCTCATTGGTAGTCTAACCAAAATATAAATGCACTGACTCTAAATCTAAATGGGTATAACCCAGAAGAGTAATAATAGACAGTAACTCAGCCCATGCATGACCCTTGTTAGCTACCGTACTCCCTAATACCCCTAACCTCAGGGGAAAAATACTGTAATTGATTATATTTTTCGGGGTGAGACCCCTCCCGCCCGCAAACCGCCTTTTATTATGAAATGCCCGCTCCATACCACACCTCAAAATTACCCACACGGCTGTTCTAAACTCGTGATTTACATGCCCACCCTACCGCCGCTAGAAAATCATCCCTACCGCAAAATAAATTTCAAATACGACTATTTACCCCTACGGCAGACCCTGCCCACTGTATGATCAAACTACACTTACCCGTATGTAGTCGGTAATCTTCTTTTCGGCTCGGTTAACCTATGGCGTGTCGTTGCCCTTGCTCCGCTTCCTCACCGATTTCGTCTCGCGCGCCGGCCGCGAGTAGTTATTCCTGCGGGGGGGGGGGGGGGGGGGGG
>LS902147.1:0-25542 GCA_900490955.1 Micoletzkya japonica | reverse complement strand
CAGTCGATAACAGTGAGTAGTCACGGCGTTTGAGCAACAGTTCCAATGCTTGCGGATGATGACGGCCTTCTTGATCAGATAGTAGATCCTCGAGGGCGATTTCCTGCAAGGACACCGCTCACTAAACTAAAAATTCAAGATACCCCATTCAAAGACCCATCTAAAAACGCTACCTAGCCGTCGGGTTCCAACCCGTGTAAGCGTCGCACTTCACCATACCTTTGTGCCCTGAGGATACGGACAGTCTTGTTGCCGGTGACGCTGTGCGAGTGAAACACATCTTTGATGGTTAGAGACCCTATAAGCCTGTCCTTCCATTCAGCAAGGCGTGGAGGTCACTAAGACTACGAAAATAACACTTCGCCAGAAGAATAGAAAGCGCAAATTAAGTCCAAATAGTTCAAACACGTTCATTTTTTATTCTAACTCCACAAAAGCAGAAGATTCTCCTTTAGTTAATAAACGGAACAAACAAGATATTCGAAAACGCGACGTTTTGGTTAGACTGACTTTTCCCAGGTTGGCAAACAACGGTAACGATGTCATTGAACGTTATCAAACAAACAACAGTAAAACTAGACTCAAGACACCGCGTTAAACGGTCTAAACGGCCTCGAAAAAAATGTAAAGAGAAAAACAGAAAAATCATAAAGCACGCAACGCAACCGCGCGCGTGTGGGTGCAGTGTGTTAGGTCAGCCGTATCAGATGCATACTGCATGTTACCCAATTTGGAGCTTGCTTATCCCCGGACGGCTACATACCGCATGTTACAAAACACTTGGCATGCTTCCCCAGAGGACCGGAGCACCTCGAATCATCAACCCTGCGATCCTGCTAGCCCACTGCCATCTTTTCCGTCTACAGTAACCCACTACGCTCATCAGATTGGTTTTACGTCTTACCCAGTCGTTCGTCCTTCTTTCGAGCAGACTGATACCCAGCATGGACCTCTCCCACCTACGCTGGGACACAGCGAGCCCATTTTCCAGCCTATGACTGAGTATCCAGGTCTCCGAGGCATAGATAGGTTAGAGCAGGAATGATAGCGCAAAAAAACGCTTTTTGTGGACATAAACACCTTGCGATTAGGAATAGAGCGGTACTTATTCAACGGGAAATTTGCAGCCCGGATTCTGTTTCCGATGTCAGTCGAGAACCGACTTCCATCGAAAGAAACCGCCTGGCCCAACAAGTACACGCACCTATATCCACGAGCCCAACCCTGACCTATGATTGTGACTTCGTACCCTCTGTAATTGTTGGGTATGGCAACGGTCTTTGATGCGTAGAGTGAAAGACCAACTTTACGCAGAGCGACAGTCAGTTCATCCATAATATATCGGACAGCTTCTGTCATGGCTAATGAGAACAGCAGGTGACTCAGGTATCGACCATTGATGTTGATTAACTTCCTCGACCAACGGAGAGTATTGAAGGATTGATCCAGAGCAACCGAGAAAAGACGCGGAGACAAACAATTCGGGGTGGTCGTTTACAAAAGAAAACCTACCGTCAAGTGAGTAAACATGAGCCCAAGTTTGTAACAATTGTAACATTGAGCATAACTTTCTTCAATATGGTGCTAGAGAGTTCTGGTTGAACTTTTTGGAATCGTCCTGACGAGATCTATCTACATTCTAATTTTGGAGATTGTGGGACGCCGAGGAATTCGCATACGGAAAACTGAATTGTTACAATTGTTACAAACATTTTGAAACAAAATTTCAAAGTCTTCGGAGCGGCACCATATTTTACAGGCAGGTAGAGCTCGATAAAAGGATTATGATGCCAAAGTTAAAACTCTCTAGGATAACATTGAAAAAGTTGTGGCCGGAAAAAATGTCACGATTTGTTACAATTGTTACAAACATGGGCCCATGTTTTCTCTCTTGACGGTAATTGCTTATCAGGATAGCCCGCGAATTAAAAAGGCTGCCGTTCTTGCGTGTAGACTCCTTTACCACAGAGTAGGATAATCAAAATTATCTCTGCCCTCATCAGCAGAACCTAGAAGGCCGTACTACATGCAATCAAGACATTTATTTACAAAAAGCCTGAGTTTCGCGCGCGCGTACAAATTTTCTCGTTCCCACCCTTTTTCTCTATGATTCCACCGTTGCCCGACAATCGTTAGTCGTTCATTCTCAATATACTCCTGATAGGGCTGTTCGAAAACTCTAAAAGGCGCGAGCTCTGAGTCCTAATGATTAAACGGACGTCGAAAGTCGCAGCTATATGATGCTTCCGCTGACCGACGATTCCTTTTCCCTCAGTACGTTGAAGAAGATACAGTACTCCGTTTTGATTCCCATATCAATTCCCTCCGTTCTTCTCGCGTTTCGATTGCTGCCCATTCACATGTCGAGGAGGAAAGTCTCCTTCTTCTTCCGGGTATCCATAACACAGGTTTGCTTACTATATTAACAATTTTATGTCTTTTCCAATTATGAAATGAATTTTATTCCGTTATTGAGCGCTATAGCATTTTAAAGGAAATGTCCCACGAAAAAATTCGTTATTGAGCTACTCATAGGAAACATAGTAGTATGATCTAGACAACAAGATGTGCAAAAATCCGGATTCGAAACGGCTCTCTAGGCTTCAGTGCGGCCATCTGAATGTGTGGGATACGGTAAATCTTGTGGGGTAGTTTGTTGTTTAGTCAAGCACTCCTCTCCCACAAACATACCTAGTGGCATCGCCTGATCTCCGCCGCTCTCACATCTGCACACCTTCGACCCCTCCCTAGCTCTTCCCTTCCTGTTCCACGGAGAGCGAGAGCGAGCAGGCATTGCCAGGGGTTATTTAGATAGACAGTCTAGACTACAAACTACCCCACAAGATTTACCGTATCTCGCACATTCAGATTGCCGTACTGAGGCCTAGAGAGTAGTTTCGAATCGGGATTTTTGCTAATCTTGTTGCCTAGCCCATTTTACAATTTTACCAATGAATAACTCAAAAACGATTTTTTGGGACATTTCCTTTAATGGCCTACTGGGATTCAGCAACGTTTGATAGCCCGTAAATGTTTAAGATATGAATTCTTGCCAGAAGGTTCAATAGATATGTTTGGATTAATTTATTATAATAAAAACTCTTCAGACTATTCTTGATCTGGGCTACATCTTCTGTTTTTTCTTCTTCACGGTACTCCTCGACTTTCCGTTCATGTGGGAGTTCGCGCTAGCGCCCCCTGCGGTACCTGTTTTATGCCTATTATTATTATTACTATTATTATTATTATTACTATTATTATTATTATTATTATTATTATTATTATTATTATTATTATTATTATTATTATTATTATTATTATTATTATTATTATTATTATTATTATTATTGACTAAAACGGTCCGTCAGTAAGTTCATTGCTTTGTTAAGAACCGCATACCATCAAAAAAGACTGACATTCGTCATAGTGTAATGATCTCATAAACAGTTTGTGCGCTTCTTCGGGTACGCTTACGTCTACTACTTTCTCTGTGCACAATTCTTCGGAATCACCGCGATATCTATCAACCGGTGTCTGGTCGTAACTAAGCCTGAAGTAACGCGCGGAAAGGTATGTTTCCATTGTTTGTCGAGTAATAAAGGTAGGTGATTTAGTTTTTTGCCCTTTGGATCAAAATTTGTGCTATTTTGTGTAACATGGAAAAGATACGCACTTCCGCGAGTAGACTTCATGGGAATATTCAGGCATTTTAAAATTGGAAAAAAGCTTTCACGTGCAGGTATATCAGGTGTCCTGTAGCGGTTTTGGCCATCTACTCTTCGTTTGCCTCCACTTCACCTGCCCCTTCCCACTGGTAGTTCCGATATTCTTTCAAGGTACGAAAAATCAACTCCTAGCTGCGTATACTACTGATTCGAGAGAGTTGGTTATCGCAGTGTTTCAGACACCTCATACCAATTCAACTTCAAAACATCCAAATTGGAGCGAATAACAGCCATCGACAGCATCAATGTAAGTAGAATCTTACTTATTCTTTCATCTAGGTCCTAGAATGTCGCAATAATCCTAAGGCAAGAATCCGCTGGCTTGAATTCGCAATATTCAAATTGATTAGTATATTTTCTAGTCCAAAATTTACTAGTTTAGATTGCTGTTTATCTCCCGCCGAGGTGAATAAACAGAGAAATGAATTACGTACGTCACACGGCCAATCACAGCACCTTTAGTATGTGAAATGCCTTACATAATACAGAAGACAAATAGACTCCAGTGACACACAACTACACTGATCAGAATTACCCAGCTTACCTTTCATGGCGTAAATCCAAATACTCCTTCACCCCAAATGTGTAAAATGTCGGTTCAATATTCACCCCATAAAGCGTAAGGCTGCGATAATTTCGGACAGGGTATGTTTTCCCTCATTGTCAGTACAATTCGCTGTTGGCGACAATCATCTGTCTCGTGGTGCTCATCGTTTGCTCTACGTGCTACGCCATCATAGGAAGACGACTGTCCGCCAAGCCGAAAAAGAGGTGATTGATAAATTCCGAAGAATTCCATTGGTAAAGTCTTTATAACTCTATCCACACCCTTTTTTCGAAACTGTTTTACTATACCGACTCAGATAACTGAGCTGGTTCTAGCAAAACTACGCTGTTCACGGGCACACACAGACAGACAGAAACACACACAGAGAGATGGGAAATAATAGCAATGATTCGCTAGTAAGAATACAATTTCATAAGTTTCAGCTCCATCTCGCAATCGGTACTGACCATTCGCCGGGAACGGTCGCTTCTCATCGTCGGCTTTGTTCTCTTCCTCGCCATGTGCCTAACTTCAGCCTACTACATCCTCCTGTTCCTCTTCAGCATGCTTGACCAAGTAATAGATACCTACAAGTATACAAGTTTAGTAATACATGCTATTTCTTTCTAATAATACAAATGTATGTATTCAATGACTGACACAATGCCCCACGTGATTGCTTATTGTTAGACTAATCTGCAGCTAAAGGCGAAAGACATAGATGAGAAATACGCTGTCAGGAATTAGAATTTAATGGTACCGTTCGGAAAGGACTAAGTTTGTAAAACTTTTGAATTATTTTAACGGTAATAAAACGTTTAGAATCATTTTACAATGCTCAGATGGTGCTGGTCATGCAGCTTCGCCAGTTCTACCCGGTCGCCGGGTTCCTCATCTCCACCGCCAATCCGTGGCTGCTCGTCGTAACCTCGAGGGAGACGCGGCGCCGAGTGCTCAATAGGAAGGCCACGGCCATCGGAACGGTCGGAAAGCGGTCGATGAGCCGAACTTGACGCTATTTTCATTTTGTATAGTCACGATATTCATTTTTTCCTAACCGTTGATGCGTTGCTAAAGGTATATCGCCGCTATCTCTCCACTATTTCTCTCCACTGCCGTAGATTAGTATCAGAAGCCGTCGCTTTATCTGAACAACTAAGTGCGGATCTTTGGTTGCTGGACACTGTAGGTGACAACTGTTGAACAGAAGATTATAACAACTATCCTACAAGACAATCAGTGCTAGATTCTATCCAGTCTCCACGGTCGGCAGACGAGATCCGGAGTTGATGTATCCTGTAAAGGAGTTTATCTGTTCATTTATTGAAAAGGCCGTGAGGTGCGCGACAGGCTGGGGGATGTGGGAAGGGAGCTGCCAACCGGAAAGCAATTCGTTTCTTGTTTCTAAAAACATTCTAGCTTGGTTCTTCGATTCACAATTTCGAGCCTACGCTAAGTAAGCCGTGCTCACTTCGTCTCTTCTTCCTCTGCACAGCGCTCGACGCACCGGCTGTGAAGTGCACAGAAGAAGGAGCGGGGCGCGAAGGTCGTCAGTGTGTTGGGCAGGGTATACTGTAATCGAACAATCCTACAGGATAGGATAGGGTAGATAGATAGATAGAATTCATGCGATTTCACAAAGGAAATGCAGTGCGATGGTCAAGGTAAGAAAATTATAAAGATAATTGTATAGAATAGGTTAGCTTTCATCAGTGTCATGGGTCACGCCAGGGATGGTATGGTATCTATGGTCATGCCTCACGCTGATCAAGGGAAGTGATTCACTCTTCGTTAGATGGATTGAGTGAGGCATCTCAGTCCGCAAGATACACTACGGACTGTAATGATTATACTAGACAGTAAGACAGTATACTAGACAATGCCATAGCTCTCTCAAAATGTCTAGAACGTCGTAGATTTGAAAGAAAATAAAAGATAAAATCAACCAAAAAAAGCTGTGAAGTTCTCATCGTAAACGTGGCAACCGCTTGCAGATCACTATTGACGATTAAGGTAGTGTAGAACCAGAACGTCTGCAATTTCTTATAAATGAGAATAATCCAGATAAAACATTGAATCATATATATTCAGATGATTATGTGGAGCATTCATTTCTTTTCTAAAAAAACTCTCAAAACATTTTTTGCAGAAAAATGTAGTGCATTATCTGGTGTAAGCACTTGAGCATATGCACAAGGCTGATCACGAACGTGCAGTAGACCAGCTTGTGATCGATAGCCTGATGCATCATTTCTTTATTTATCTGAAAATTTGACGGTTACATTATTATCAACCCTGCGTAATATGCATTTATTAATAGCCCGCGATAATAGGTATTCTGCTTTGCACTTTACGAGGCCAGAGTCGACAGAGAGTTCATTTTATGCCCGCCATACTGCATCACTTCCTGTGACGGGTTTTTTTGGCAGGGAAAATAGTGATTAAGCCGGCACGGCTTAATCACTTTCTCACTCCCCTTTCCTTGTCTAGCCTAATTGTACGATGCACTTTCACAGCCCTCATCAGAAATACAAGACTCAAGTTCCAAGTGTGACGCGAAGTTTACTCTAAAAACGCACAATTTGCGATTTCGAGAAGTATGCTGCCTGTTCATAGAATTCTGAAACTCCACATAAAAACTTTTTGTAATGGATTCTTAAACTTCCCGAAATATTACCATTTGTCATCAATCTTCAGTTTAGAAACTAAATAAAGTAATGTTTTTTTTTCAAAAAAAAAAGCTTGTGGATGAACCGTGCCTTTCTATGAGGAGTCCCGCACATTCTGAACACTGGGATTGATCGTTCTTTGGAGTGGCTCACAGAAGTTTAGCGAATTATATAATAGTATTGATAGGACAGCTGGTACCTTCCCAAAATCTCAAAAAATTCTATTCTTTTTCCTGGAACTTTCGAGAAACTTCGAGAACGTTCTAGAACCGTCTAGATGCTTCCCCACCTCACCCCCTTCGCATTGCTTACACCCTTCACCCACAATGAACCGACCCTTTCTATGAGGAGTCCCGCACTTTCTGAATACTGTGATTGATCATTCTTTGGAGTGGCTCACAGACGTTTAGCGAATTATATAATAGTATTAATATAGCGAAAGGATATATACGGGAGGGGAAGCTTCACTTGAAAATCTTCGCTTCGGTAAAGTGCTATATGTTATATATAGGAAGCGTGGCAAAAACACTGGCAAGACGAGATGCTGGCCAGGGTCAAAGGGGATTCATCACCAAGAGAGATCTATCGGAAATTTCTAATATTATCATATATGGCTTAGAATTACGCTGTTCGGGTGAATTATTTAGCAGTATATTTCCCTTCATTCACGCTGCACTGTCTTTCACTGTTAGATATATTTAGGAATTTACCTTCACTTCAATTAACTTTCCATAGTTTTAGGAATCTTTACTTATGCTTTAGTTTTATCTTCCCCTGATGCAGATTCTTACTCGCTTGATACTCCGTCGTAAGGGCATTGATGATCCGTATATCGATAGACTTAACTTGTTAAATACACATCGTCTTTTCGGGGAGCTAATTTAAGATAAAATCATAAGAAAAATCAAAAACGCAAATTACTGAGATAGGGGCAAAGAAATGAAAGCAAATATATTTTAAAAAATCGTTTATCTGCCGCACGTTTAATCTGGGGAAAATCTGAGCTCAGGTAATGTCTCGAGAAAAATTTTTTTTTTAATTTCGAGCTCGTTTTCTCAGTTTCGGGTACATATTCATGCAATTTTGTCGTCGGTATCGGATTCCCCGGCTCTGAGTACCATGACAGAAAGAAGCATGAAATTTGATGAAGATTGACTACAAAACGGTAGCTCACCATTACCTCGACGAGATAATGAGGAGCTACCTCACCTCAGAAAATCTCGCCTTTAATTCGGAGCTCGCCATATTTGGCGAGAGAGCACGCGTTTTTGAGAGAGCAAAACTGAGCATCTGTGCTCTCTGCTCTCTTCATTTTACATACTCTCTCGTCGCTCTCTAGCTCCCAATTAATCTCAAGATAATTGCGAGACTCACTCTCCACTGATCTACCAGTCGACCGCAAAAGGGAGGACGGGGTAAATTGGAATAAGTTTCGCCGGCCCCGCTCATTGGAGCAGATGGGGTGATGGGTAAGGAAGGCGCAGAGTGAGCTGTAGCCTTGATAGTATAGAGGTACAGGAGTCGACTGGTGTTCGGCAGCCGCGGGTTCTAATCCCCATGGCTGCAAAATGTTTGCTGGTGGTAATACTCAAAATAGGTCTAGATTATTTGCAGCTTATCTCATCACATAATGGCGAGCTCCATTTCAAAATGAGCAGATAATCTCGAGATAATTTCCCACATTAAACGTGCGGCTGTTATTATATCTTGAGGGAATCGTCATCCTTTTGTTTCTGTCAACTTCAACTTTATTAAGGAAGCCGACAATGTCGCTAAGCCTCACGGGATGAGGAACGAATGTTTTTTTACTTGAAAAGTAGAGCATGCCACTTGCGTGTTGCAGATTTCTGTACTTCACTCTGTACTTGATAAAAGTGGTTGGTTCACCAAACTAATTTGATCAATCATTTAATATTTCTTATTATTTTTGTTAAAATAATGCAATTGGACGATATTGGCCTATCGCTTCCCCACTCCCATTAATGAGTATGAACGTTCAACTTTTTGTATGTGTTTTGCCCGCGAAAACGTCTACAGAAACGTGAGCATTCATGTTCCTCATCAGTTCACATTCCCAAGCCTAAGTCAGGGTGACGCCTTCGACTAGTTATTTGCATATAGGTTGAGCGAAGTGACGCGGTGATGTGTAGCTTGCACACGGAGAGATCGGGTGACGGAGATGGCTATCGCTATGGGCGAGACCGAGCGAGAGAGCGCGGGCTACGGAGAGCTGGTATCCAGCACTCCTCGTATACACGCATGCGCACCGATGACTATCTCGCTCGACTTCATCCAACATCGCACTCGTTTTCTACTTCTCTCACAGTGACGTTCTCTTCTTCTCTCAAGCTGGCCCTTCTTTTCTTTTGCTGCTTTCGCTGCTGAATTCCAGTACATGTGTTTCAGAGTAAATGGTAAACTTCAGGGATTCATCATGTTGAAGATCTGATTGAAGATACGCGAAGATTGGAGATACGCGGCAATGTATCCGACGGCTCTGCGATACGTCGCTATACTATTGATGCTCGGCTACGGTCAGCGGCTGTTTTGAAGTGCTTTATGAATACGGTTTCTGCCTGTACACACATCTGCGATCCATAAGCGGCGTTTTGTTTCATAGATTCACATACAGTACTCTACTATACCATAGGTGAATGCCGATCATTCAGTATCCTACCGCATTGCCGATGTTCTGAGAGAAACGACGCAAACGTTGCCTCCATATACGGTAAGTATTACAAACTTATGATATCAAGACAGCGTAGTCACTCCTGGTTATCGGTTTTTTTTCGATGATTGTCCTTTCCTAGTCGGAAGACGCGGTCGACATCTACGTCCTCGCCCTCGGTCCGTCCATCATCTACCGCATTCCCACCTTCGTCAAAAGCGCACTCTTCTACTACAACGGCACGCTGCGCATTCATTTCGGCACGGACGAACCGTCGAGGAAGTCGATAGAGACCATATTTGCCTCGTGGAAGCTACCGCAGGGTGAGCGTAGCTGATAGAATAATAGCTTCATTACTACTATCTCACAAAGAAATGCATATAAAAGTAGTAATGGGAAAAAGCGTCACTATTTACCTGCCATGGACTTGATGCTTGATTTTTTAAAGAGAACTGGAGAAATTAAGAAATTTTGAATTTCAGTTAAAGTACTGTACTACGACATATCAACACACATTGAAGAGATGCGGTGGATGGTTGGTAGGCCGCCTGCCTTGAATCATATTAGACAATATTTGCTTTTAAATGATGTTCTACATATTTCCATGTTTCATATATATTGAAAATTTGCAAGATGAGGATACAAGTTATTATAGTGAACGGATTTTCTGGCTTTCTAAGGGTAGTGGAAGACTTCTTGTGAATAAACTCGGCCGTGCAGGCCTCCATAAATCGTCGGCGGTTGTCTTCACGAAGCTTGCGATGCACCGTATTCTGCCCGAGTGGCTTGATCGGGTAAGTCGAGTGAGTGTTCAGCTGAAAACAACTGCCTTCCATTGATAAACTATCGTTAGCGAAGCTGTAGGTTTTCTTTTTGAACCATTTATAAGTTTCAAATTGTAACGTTTACCTTTTTTATCAGGTCATATACCTCGACTCCGATGTGCTCATAAAGGACGATCTTAGCACCATGGCTGCCTTGTTCGCTAATATGCCGAGGCAAGTAGATAAGTCGCTAGAGATCATATAGTTATTCTCTAAACTTGCCATGAACTCTTCGAAAATTTTTCGTTTAGAGGGCCAGTAAGCCTGTGTACTATTATAGCACTGTTGAATACAGCGTTGTGATCAAATACATGCAAATTAACCATTTCTTAAAATTGTCCTTATTTAGGTACGCAATGTCGGCTATGGCGGAAAACCTAATGCAACACTACATACGGTGGAAGGAGTGCTTGCCGGTTCAAGTATGTTTTGGGTTTTGCCATAGTGTTAAAGGAGCCGGCCCACGAGTACGGTAGCATTTTCAACTCGCGGGCTACCCTGATATGCAATTTAGGCCTTTCCGCTCATCTTTTCACACCGTTCTTTTTGTCAAAATGATCGGGACAACGTGAAAAATCGATCTGGCGATGAATTAGAGCTGTATCTCATAACAGTCAGCTAATATATCCACTTTTGAGAAAAGCGCACTGCTCTTTGCACCTTCAGTACTCCGCGGAGACTGAATGAAATTGCATAAGATTCGGAATACCCGATCAGGGTGATTAGATCTAATGAATGACGTAAAGAGTAAATATGGCCAGAAACTCGTGGCACGGCTCCTTTAACGGTTCAATTTTTTTTCTGAATTTGTTTGCTATGGAACGGTTCATAACAAGGAAATGCAGGGTAAGGGCGTCAACTCTGGAGTGATGCTAGTGAACCTGAAGCGAATGCGGGACGGGAAGTGGGACAAGATCTACATGAAGGAGGCGAATTATCTGATGAGAAGAAACGGACACATCGCCATCGCTGACCAGGTACACTCTACGAAATCTTCCAAGCAAGCTGGGGAAATTTCGCCCTCACCTACTGAATTCTTGGAGGTAATATTTCCCAAGGTCACGCGGTGGGGATATTTCGCTCTGTGTATAGTGGTCATGGTGACATTTTGAAGAATGCTTCCGAAAGTAGAACAAAGAGAGATCAAGCTGCGCCACAACTGAGGATGCTGCCAAGACGACAAAGCATCAGTTCAGGATGTCCAGATCAGCGCCCTGTACAAGCAGCCCTTCATCGGCTCTCCGCTCCCGTGCGAGTGGAACCTCCAGCTGGCGCCCACCTCCGAACCCTACACGTGCCTGGCGGACATTGGCAAGAGCAAGGCGAGAACTCGCAAATATATGGAACAAAACACGAATTCTTATAAGAACTTTGTTTGACTGCATGGTTGCGGATACAAAGCGCAGAATAATTGATATTCTCTGTTTAACCACGCAGGCTGTAGATTAGGTTTGGCACACCGATTCATAAAGTGGACCAGTTGCATGCTCAACTTCATTGCTCAATCCTCTCCCGTGGTGTGCAGTGATGTAGATGATGCAGTTTATGAATCGGTTTGCCAAACCCGAGTTCAGATTCTCCACTGGGACTCGGAGAGTCGGCAGTTCTTCTCGGCCCCGTTCGTTGCGGAACCTAACGAGGATCTGCGCTGCTTCCAAGCTCTGGACGGTGACATACTGCGTCCGCATGAGGTAGACTCTTCATCTTGATGTCTTGCTTACCTGATTAAGTATAAGAAATAAATAAATTGCATGAGACAGGCAGAAACGGACGACAACTCGACAGACTTTCGCATCTACCCGTACCTGCCAACGAACTATACACGCTCGGTAAGGACTTGAGGATGTCTCGTATTCAAGACTTTCATTTATTGAAGTATTGATATGACTTTTATATTTCTCTGACACCCTCTTCAAGTTTCGTGCGTTTTCTTACTTGGTCATGCATACAGGAAGCTGCCGATGAGATTACGGTAGTTAGCGTGGTGGGAGCGGCGGACTGCATACGGTATCTTCTGGCACTGGCTGCCGTTTGGTCAGGGCCAATATCACTTGGAATATGGGGTAACGATCGATACTGGAACTCAATTCCGTAAGTTTTGTGGAGCTTGAACCTTTCAAAAGCGTTGCGCAGAGCATTTATCCAGTCCTATTTTTTAAAAGTTTAAAGCATTAGCGGAAATGCTGCATTATCGAAAACGTTTTTTTCGTGTATAAGACTTGTTATACAACATAAAGACATATTTACAAAGTCTTGTTTACAAGAATATTATTGGAAAATAGGAAAAAATAATAAATTTTAAGACTTCGATTTCGCGAACTTCCCGCTCTTCAAAGTCGAAACGACATAGCGCTACACTATGTCTTTGGGCAGGTAAATCATTCTGGAACTCTGCGACAGTCGCGCGAAAACAAACCTGGTTGGCCTAGGAAGCACGGCAACCAAAGTTGCATAGGTCGCATAGAAAAATACAATTAATAGAAATAAATGCAAAATATTACAAAAAAATACAAATTCATTCAGAATGACCAGGCCGCCGAGCTGGCAAAGCGCCTTGCTGTGGAGAACTCGAGCTCCGCAATTCTCGACCTCCCGGCCTACAAGATGGTGAAGAATGGTAAATCCGGTTCTACGACTTCATCAACCTCTAAAATGCTCTCAACTCAAGAAATTCACACAAGGAAAATTTCCCAACCATTGTTCCTCATTACTGTTTACGACGAGAGAGCGATGCAGCATGCAAAGAGTGCGGACGAACTTGGAGCGAGTTTTTTCATATATTCATGGTTGTAATCTAGGAACTCGAGAAGATCTCAAAAGCTTTTCGCACCTTCACGACGACGGTCTGCCCGGAGCATACTTTCTCATGACGGCCAATGCCACAGCTCTGCGAAAGCCGGTATGGCAATAAACAGAATACTTAGAAGTCCAGTCACTGTGAAGGAAACTCGTCAGCAGTGTATGATCCATAGGTCAGATGAGCTCAGAGAGTTTGCATATTGAGGTCCGCATTACAACCGTCGATGGGAAAGTGACGATGGAACTGGACGCGTCGGATACTGTAACGGTGGATCGGTCGCCGGTTCTGAACACCGCTGAAGAAGACAAAGGATGCATTGCAAGAGTAACGAGGAACTCAGAGAAAGCTGCCAAACGATGGGCGCACTTGCTATAAGCATGACGGAGATACCCGATGAAACTTATCGTTTCTTAATTTATCCTTTTCCTAAAAAGCCATAGCATCGGGTGTTATTAATATTGTGATATATAGTCTTTTGAAATAAATAAACATGATCATACAGGTTTTATAAAACATTATATGAAAATGCCTTTGTAAGGTTCCCGACTGCGCAATCTACATTCCAATTGTGCTGCCTACCTTATTACTTTACTATAGTATCATTCATTTTCACAGTAATTTTAACATACACTATTGTATGCAACATGAATAAATAAGAGAATACAATAATAATGAAAATAACTTTATTGCTATCTCGCAAGGAAATGTATATAAAACACGAAGTAAAAGAAAAAAAGTTATTAAGAATGACTTATAATGATGTCACCGGATATATAAAACTATGTTTATTAGTTTCATACTTACTGTAATATCAACATACTTTATTGTTTGTAACATAAACAAAATAAGAGAATTCGCAATTTACAAATTCATTGTCACTTATATAATAATTGTATAATAATAATATAATAATAATAATAATAATAATAATAATAATAATAATAATAATAATAATGATAATAATAATAATAATAATAATGATAAAAATAATAATAATAACTTTATTGATATCTCACAAGGATATGCACATAAAACAGAAAGTAAAAGAAAAAGTTATTAGGAGTGACTTATGATTATGTGACAGGATGTATAAAACTGTGTTTACTAGTTTCGCCCTTACTCAATTCAATTTAAGACACTTCTTGTCGTGGTATATAAAAAGTAGTGCAGTAGATTTAGGAATACATGCAGAAAAGAGAGGATGGCCAACATACCGCCTTCGCTTGCCAAGGTGAATAGAGGCATTTTTCATCTATCCCTGCCTCTTTGAAATGGAATTCAGAGTCTGATCAATATAAGTAGTAGCCAGAAGATCGAGTTATTCTGCGAGGAATGCGTTCTGGCTTCTTGCTCTTTTCCTATATCCTCGACTCTTGAATCAACCTTCTCTAATCTTCCTATTGCTATCCATTTTTGTCTTCTGCTCGTTGTTTGTTTATTTTTTGTGATTTTATTTTTACTTCAAAAACGAACTGGTGTTGTCGCGGTTTTGGCGAACTATGAACTTAAACTATCCTTATCTCTAATATGTATCCTACACTTTTGTAGCAGGAAGAGTTGGAAAGATATATATATCACGGGGTTTGCCAGAGAAGAGACTTGCCAATGTGAATAGAGGGATTTCATCTGAGTATTAGATATGTAATGGTATAGGTTGAAAGGCGAGAGAGCGGCCCGTTCACGGAAAATCAAGAACCACCCCATGCACCATAGTCGACTTCTTTATTTCTAAATTGTGCATGGTATGCAACAGCTCTCTTTAGTGATCATTTTACGATAAGATTATTCCTTTCCGTCTCAAATCCCCATTGCGCAAGACAGCGAAGATAAATTAAATTAAATGTCAAGTGTCTTCTGAAAATGTCACACAAAAAATATCTGCTCGTCCGGACATGAGTAGAGGAAATGGAATAAAGATAGCGCACAGTCATTTCACTTCCACCTGATATCAGCGACTTGTGTATAGTGTGCCATAGTATGCTAGCTCGGCTAACGAGTATTTTCCCACTCTGCTTCCCGAGAAAGCTTTAAGTTATGTACGTTTCACAGCCGCACAAGAGGTTACGTATTATTCTCTTAATGTTCAAAAATTATCTCATACTGCAGAAGTACAATCTCCATCTCGTATGTAATAGCCTGTGTTACTCTTTTGATTTTTACGTGTTATATATTGCGCCTGCTTTTTAGTGCTGCTGATTTTCTTAGAAACTATATATCATACATGCACTTGGTGCTTCCTTGTTCTCTGCTTTCGTTTCATCGCTCTCTGTATATAGGATATTCCCTACTCTGCAAGCCACAATTCTTCCAGATTTTATGGTAGCCATATTCTCGACAACCGGCGCCTTCATCGCTGTTCTCGGGGCGATTCTGGCACTGGTCTGCTCCCTAACGCTTTTCATCCTAAACAGTCGGCAGTTTGTCCGCTTGCAAAAGCTCACCACTATCATCTCGTCTGGGCATGGATTGTTTGTCGCGTTCACCATTGCCATAGTGCAAAACGTGAGTTAACATCGTTTTCGCAAGGTTTGCTTTACAGCTAAAACGACGGAGCATGTCTTTACGCAACAGATCTTTCATCCGTAATTCAGACATAGCTTGTTCCGCTATCATGATTTAGACCGTGGAACTCTACATGCGTGAAAGCTTCGAAAGTACTGTTCTTTTATCACCCCAGAATTGCTTGAAACGACACAGTTCTGGAAGAAAAGACTAAAGAACGATTCATGCGCTATAGCTCGAGCTACAAATCAGGGCAATTAATACGGGGGCTGAATCAACCTTAATCTATTCGTCCGCTTGCAATCCATTTTTTCTTCTGCTTGTTGTTTGATTCCTTTTTGTAATATAATTTTTTTCTTCAAAACTTACTGGTGTGGTTGCAGTTTTGGCGAACTATGAACTTACGTAATCCTTATCTCTAATATGAATCTAACACGTTTGCAGCAGAAAGAGTTGGAAAAATGGATATCACGGGGTTTGCGAGAGAACAGACTTGCCAGGGTATCTAAATAGCGGGATTTTCATCTGCGTTCTTAAAGGGACATGGAAGCGAGAAATTTTTTGAAACCGAAAATGATTATACTTGTAAAATATGTTTCTTAGACGATAATAAACATAACCTTTGAAGAATATTTTTAAGAAATTTCTGGAGCGAGAAATATGTATTTGTTCCGGGAATAGCTCGATGCCATTTGCCTTGTTACTATGCGCTAAACGCAGTAAGACTGCGCCTTGGCTGGGAAACGATTTTAAGATATCTCGCGAAGTAGACATTTTTGTGCACTCTGATTTTGGTTTTTATATTATTTAGGCGATAAACTTTCATATGAAAGCCAATCTTTTTTGGCTTCCATGTCCCTTTAAGTATATACGGTAGAGGTTTAAAGGAGAGAGAACGGACCGTTCACGGAAAATCAAGAGCCGCAGACCACCTCATCCACCATAGTCGACTTCCTTATTTCTAAATTTTGCATGGTATGGAACAGTGATCATTTTACGGGATGATTACATTCCCCTTCCTTTCCGTCCCAAATCCCCATTGCGCGAGACAGCGAAGATAAATTAAATTAAATGTCAAGTGTCTTCTGAAAATTTCACATTAAAAATATCTGCTTGTCCGGACTTGAGTAGAGGAAATGAATAAAGATAGCGCACATTCATTTCACTTCCACCTGATATCAGCGACTTGTGTATAGTGTGCCAGGTATAATAATACGTATGCTAGCTCTGCTAACGAGCATTTTCATACTCTGCTTCCCGAGAAAGCTTTATGTTATGGTTGAGGAAAATGGTCCGGTTGTCTCATTCCTACTTCTATCAAGAGAGCAAAGCGGTATGAAGAGAGTGCAGACAAAGTAGGAATGAATTGACTGACGGAACTTTTTCGTCAATAATATGTACGTTTCACAGCCGCACAAGAGGTTACGTATTATTCTTTTAATGTTCAAAAATTATCTCATACTGCCGAAGTACAATCTCCATCTCATATGTAATAGCCTGTGTTACTCTTTAGGTTTTTACGTGTTGTATTTTGCGCCTGCTTTTTAGTGCTGCTGATTTTCTTAAAAAATATATATCATACACTTGGTGCTTCCTTGTTCTCTGCTTTTGTTTCATCGCTCTCTGTATATACGATATTCCCTACTCTGCAAGCCACAATTCTTCCAGGTTTTATGGTAGCCATATTCTCGGCAACCGGCGCCTTCATCGCTGTTCTCGGGGCGATTCTGGCACTGGTCTGCTCCCTAACGCTTTTCATCCTAAACAGTCGGCAGTTTGTCCGCTTGCAAAAGCTCACCACTATCATCTCGTCTGGGCATGGATTGTGTGTCGCGTTCACCATTGCCATAGTGCAAAACGTGAGTTAACATCGTTTTCGCAAGGTTTGCTTAATAGCTAAAACGACGAAGCATGTCTGCTCTTTACGCAACAGATCTTTCATCCGTAATTCAGACATAGCTTGTTCCGCTATCATGATTTAGACCGTGGAACTCCACATGCGTGAAAGCTTCGAAAGTACTGTGCTTTTATCATCCCAGAATTGCTTGAAACTACACAGTGCTGGAAGAAAAGACTAAAGAACGATTCATACATCATACTTACTAGGTATACCTGCAATCTGAGGGCTACTTCGAAATATGCAGTGCGAGTTCGCTGATATCGAGGTTCATTGTTACGTCTAACGATCAATAGTTGTGGTCTTAACTCTTGACTCAGTCAACACTTACCCAATAGATCAGTTTTAGCCTGCCGACTGCCGTGTCTTCGGTGATTCTCGTCATCACGATGCAAGTTGGATTCGGCATGTGGAAGTGCGTATCGGGGGCGGCTATCTTCCAGCTAGTAACGCTCACTAGGTATCCTTTTTGTATTAGTTAGAGTATTGAATTGATTGTTGAACCATACTTCATCGCATGAATAAAAGGATAAACGAAATGTGGAGTTAAATAACCTTATATGTTATCCCTAGCTGTTCTTCTCTGTTCAGGCCGCAAAACTCCTTCTGGGCTCAAGCTGGTCTCTCGTACGCCGTGCCTGTCTTATTATTCTTCTTGGAAATGGTATTAACGAGTTTCTGATCGCATATATCAAATATACGCTCTCAGTTGCGACCTAATAAAAGTGTGTCTAAGAAAATGAAGATACCGAACATAAAGCATGGTTATTTTCTTAAGCTTCACAAAGAATATCGCAGGATGGCAACATTCGTCTGGCGCTGATTGGTGATCCGGACGGTAGGATGGCCGACGTTTTCTACCGAGTGGTCGAGACGAATGCGATCCGAGCGCAGTGCATCGGAGCCATGCTCAACGTGAGCAACCTCACGCTCCTTTATCTGTCGGGGCTAGAACAAAGAAAACCGCGCAGAATGACGGTATGGTTGAAGAGAAAGTGCAGACAGAGTGGGAATGACCGACGGAACTTTTTCGTAAAATAATATATCCGACGCCAGCTGCCCTCTAAAGATCCAAGCACTGGTGATTTAAAATTTCTTGCGACAGGCTAAAGATCAAAGTTACCGAGCAGCTGTTCCTATCAGCGGGTTGATTTGCCCATTTCCGCTTTCACATTACCGCCCACCACGCCATCGTAAGGAAATAAATGAATAAAGAATGTTCATGCAGGACACCCGGATGCTGTATCACTTCTCCGTCGAGACCTCGTTCTCCTTCGGCTTCTCGTATATCGTCCTGGTCTTCGCCGCTGTCCGGGTCCGTCGCATCGTCAGCGTGAAGGGCGCGAAGCTCAGCCAGAAGACGGCCCAGATGCACCGACGGTTCATTTGGTCCCAGTTGCTCCAAGTATAACATTTTATTAGGATGAAATTAAGCTATAATTAATTACTAACAAAACATATTATCCACCAACTTGACGAACAGAAGAAAATGATGACAGGCAACAATTTTGTGCAGATATATAGTATACCATTAAGTCTCCTAAGTAATGAAAATTTGCATAAGGTATCAAGAACGGCTCCAGGGTTTCCTGCCTCTGACGCTGATCAGTGGCGCCTTCCTCACCAACAACGTAGCTACCCTTCTCGGGGCACCGATCGACCGCTTCACGCTGTACGTGTCGTACTCTGGCATGTGCGTATCCGTCATGCAGGTGAGGCTTACCTACCCCAGTCGCTATACCCATTCACGTATATGTGACTAGTGCGATATACTCCTGGAACTCAGAAAGGATGACATCCTTATGATTTTTGCTTTCCAAAGGTCTAGAACAATGTGAGAGCCGCGTATTTGTGTTACTGAATGAACGTCCTCTTCAGGCGCTCATTCTGCTCTACTTCGTGTCGGGATCTCAATACAGTGCAAGAGTTCGGCGTGACGTCCCACAACAGAGTAGCTTTAGTACCGCGCCAGAAGTTAAGAGACCAGTAAGGCTTGTATGATAAATAATATTAAAGCGCAAGATCTTGAAAACAATCGTTGGTAGAAAAAAACAATTGTAGGCACGTCAGTAAAGCATGACTCCACTCATAATCTACGAAATTTATGATCGAGGTGCAATATCTAATTTTTTCTGGGGCGCCTGATTATTTCATTGAAATAAAACGTAAAACAGCTAACAATGCAATTAGACGAAAATGAATTTCAAACGTGGTGCGCCGAATGTGTTTCGTGCACGAGATTTTTAAGCTGTACATACAATTAGGATGACACCAAAGACGAGCTCTGCGGTCTCTAGATTAAGAAGAATGAAAAAAGATCAAAAACAGATGTATCTAGCATATCCATGGGCACTATGTTTTGCAAAATGCGGTAGCACATAATTGAACTGGAAAAGTACTAACCAGTAACCAGGAAATACACCTATTTCTCTGAGGGAGCAAAGAGATCAACGCATGTCATAAGTGTTTACAGCATATTCTGCAGTAATTTTGTAAATTGATTTTCCATTTAAAGGGACATGGAAGTGATTTTCAAGTAAAGCTTATATGAAAGATCTTGGCGTAATTAGTACAAAGACAAAAGGAAAAATAATAAAAATTAATAGTATTCGAGAAATGATTTTTTGAAATTTTCTCCGACGACGATGCTACTGTGTTTAGCGAAAGGAATTAAGCCAAAAGCGACATTCTTCTCAACGACGGAAGCCCGGAACGAAAAAAATAAAACATGCTATTTTCGAGTTTTTTCTTCGATTTTTTATTGTCACTATGTTTTCCTCACATTTTGAAACCTTAGAAGAATTTTCAACAAATTTTAAAACTTTTGCTTAGAGGCTACTTCCTCCCGTTAAAGTGTGCCATACACGTAACGAAAGGTAGCGATGGCAACCCTACACGTGAAAACTCTAGAGATTTCGCTGGAGGGGGTGATTCAAGGAGTACGTGGCGGATTGGCTCTCATTGTCAGATATTATTTCCGAAAAGATCGGTCATTAATCTCATTCCCACTTCGTATGCGTCATACCGCTTCTTTCTCTCGTTGGAAATCTCTTTTTTTACCCGTAAATTTATTTGGAACCCATCTATTTTTGATTTTGAGTTTTGGGGCCCCGTTAATTTATTTGGGACCCGTCTATTTATTTGGGACCCGTTAATTTTTTTGAGACCCGTTAACTTTTTTTGGGACCCATTAACTTTTTTTGGGACCCGTTAATTTTTTGGGACCCGTTAACTAGAACAGAGCTGTAATTCCTTTAGATTTTCGAACTTCAAACAAGCGACGCTTGCATGATAAATACAATTAGAAAACAACATATCAATACTATGTTTTGTATGTGTTGAAGGTCTTCCATTTTATTATTATAATTGATTTATTATTGAAGGAAAATTAACGTTGAGAGAGCTTCATGAATTGGGTGAACTCGGTGATCCTCATTGTGAATGTGATACGAATGGGCTGTGTGAAGTCGGCTTGTGTTGAGGAGTGAACGTGGCGATGGTGAGGCCAGGCTTTATCAGACGTTTCGGTAAGTACATACCATCATCAGTTGAGACAGCTGTACAGAACTTCTGCCGGAGCCGTGCATTAGCCTAAACTTGCATTTTGCCTAGAGAGTTTCACTGTATTTATCTTTATCTTTATCGTTTACGGAAGATCCGTGCGGTCATGCGGGGGAAAAGGAAGAACGCAGTGAAACTAAATAGTTACCCGAACGTTTGTCTTATAAGACGACAAAAGTCAGAATACTTAGTAAACGTTCCTTTCTTACTGACCTCATTCATATCATGCGATGTTCTAACAGCAAACGAGTGCTGCCGTAACTTTGTCTTTGGAATGGGCACATGAGTTCGAAAAGGTGCACCTCTAGTACTGCTTGGATGGAAGCGATACATAGAGGATATATCTAATATATAGTTCAAAGTGCCAAACAAAAGTTTGTATGCTATTTTGAGATCTCGAACTTTTCTTCTATACGACAGTGTTGAAATATTCAGAGTTCGATTTCTTTCGACTGGGGGTGGTCTATTATCATATGAAGTATTAAATGCTCTAAAGTAAATCAAGCGAGTCACTTTATTTTGCACTTTCTCAATCTTTTCTATAGCGCATTTTCTCATAGGTCGTGACAGCAGTACCCATTTCTAAATTAGGCCTAATATACGTCGTATATGCTTTCAAGAGAACGCTTGGATTATTTGTTTTCAAAGCTTTGAAAACCAAATAAACTTGTCCAAGTGCTCTCTTAATAATCTTATTTGTATGAAGTCCCTATCTAAGGATAGCGACCACTTATCTCCTCTATCTGGATAGCGACCACTTATTCAAAATTTCCAGCATTTCGGAAATTGTTTGGTGAGCTTACAAGAGTTTGGCCTTAAAGGCGCCCTACGACCATCTCATTCATTTCTATCGTTTACCTCTTTGACCACCCCAAGCCTATGGACACCCCCCCTCCCCTCCCCTATCCCATTCTGTCTACACCATTTCTGTTTTTTATACATTATTATAGCTGCTACTCGTTTCATCACGTAGAGTATTCCGTCCTGTGTCTCACCATTATGCTGTTACATGCCTAGCGCATGTTGATAAATATATATATTCTAGGTACATCAAATTAACATGCGGTTGATTGATTGTGAGAGACAAGAGGGGAATGAAGAGACGCAGAAAGCGAGAGGAATCTTTGCGCAGCTTTTTCTAAGCAACGGCGAAGATTCATAATTTCAACTTTTTACTCGGAACTCAGCACACTGAGAGCTATCCAATGATGTAAAAAAAGCATAGGGTAAAAATTGGTCGTTGGGGGCCTTTAAAGTTGCTGATTGTAGGATGCCGGATGCACGGAAATATGCCCGCCTACGCTCGTTCAGACTCAGGTAGGGAAAACCGAAGCATTCCAAGCTTAGCGAAGGTTCTGTGGACGATTTTGGGAGATAGGTCACTCGAGTAATGTCTAACATGGTGCGCGTAAGGTCGAAGGCGGTTAAACGCTCTTCAGTTTGACTACTTTGGAGAGCCGGCCTTCCTGACACAGTCTTCTCAGCTTTACCTCGAAACTTGCATCCCAACGCTCGGGGATGTCTACTGCATTGCGCAGAGTTATCGGTGGGAAGTTGTTTACATACAAAAGCTTTGTTGATATACCATATTGTTAGGAATACGAAAAGCGGCCTCTTCAGGGCAGAGAAATCGCGCACGCGTCGTCCACAACATTCCAAGCGTTCTAATAGCGAATAGCGTTTTCTGCGCATAGGATCCGATCCTGTAATCGAACCAATGAATGAAAAATTATGAATTTAAAAACATAAGTTCGTCACTGTGAACTCTAAAAGTCCTGAAAGTTTGGAGAATAATGGTTTATCCATTCATAAGATAATTAAAAATTAGTGGTCAATTCGCTATTAGACACATTCCTCACCGGGCGGAATGCTGTGCGTTACCTGTCGGAGCATGCGCATATGGAGGCCGAGTGTGCGTTCAACACCTTCGACGAGCTCATGGACAAGATTGAGGTTTCCTAGAGTCTTTCGAGATTATACAGATTGCCGGAACATATAGGAATGTGTTGCATGCTATTGGAATAGTACTTCTCTCAAGGAACTCCACAAAAATAGTAAAGCTAGAACACCTTGAGAAATAGTTATTCTCTCAAGGGCACTACTAATCTTCCTCGAGGAATTGTAGTTCTTGCAATCAAATCCTCCTTGAGGCCCTGGTCTGCGATACGGTAGACCGCCTCCTCGCAGACCCCGAGGCAGAGGCTGTCATCAAGCAAGTACATCCGGTAAGCAGGGGAAGATAGGGAAATATGAGAAGGTAGGGATGACAAACCATACCATCTTCCTGAAGAGGCTTTCACAACGTAGAGAAGCATGAGAGGTTACTATTCTAATGACTACTCTATCATGAAACGTAGCCGTGATATAGTGTTCGACAGAATATATGCGTTAACTTCACTTGTGTCCTTCTAACAAGAAGAGAGAACAACGTAATGTTTTAGGAGTTCAAGGCTCCCGTTCGTCCATTTCTGCTAATGGAGTACATAGAGGCGATCGAGTGGCTCAACGTACGAATTTCTATTATCTTTTCGAGATAACATCAAAGCCTTCTACGTGGCCAGTTGTGGAGAGGGCAACCAGCTGACGGAGTCGGTCGATCTTCTCATGCCGAACGTCGGAGAGATCGTCGGAGGTGAATACTAGAAGTGTGCATGGAAGTTCTTCTGATCACTATGTTTCATACATTCATTCGTAGCCGCGACGCATCTCGTCTCCACCAGCAGCGAAACATATTCGCGAAAAGAACTCGCACACACATCTCTATTGAATACTCTCGCTACTTTCTTGGCTTACAATGAGGAAAGCGACAATCGATAACCTTGCCATTGACTGATCCAGCAACAGGGTTCACCAAGAACTTATAGTTAGAACATCCTCTTCGGGAATCTAACAATATTTTAAACATATTCTTTTTAAACATTTATATACGGTACCATACTAGTGACCATTCAGAAGTTTCAAATTTCCTATTCTTATTATTATTATTATTGTGGATTCATCCGCTGGTTGGCCAACATCCATCACATTCGCGATGTCTGTCTCTATCCCCGCTTCATCGTCCCTTGCTCTTGAATAAGAAGAAATGGGAATTTTTGTGAAGGTTGGGATGACCTATTGTTACAGTATGCTTATTGTTAGCTAAACTTTTTACATTTCGAAAACTTTTTCATTATAATCGCAGGACGGGGTTATTGTGTTCGGGATCATTTGTATCTATAATTGTAATCTTATTGAATAAAGCTTTGAAAAAAGTACGATTAAGCAAATCAACATGCATGTCCCCACATGCTGTTTATGAAACTTCGTAGAGGTGACATGCTGGAAAACCTAAGAATATAAGATATGTTCAATTAATTTACCTGCCACGAATGGAGATCAAAGATAGAAAAGTCTGAATGGCGCGTCTGGCATATTGTAGAACTGCCTTTTCTATATAGGCTGTATTTAACGTACGCTATTTGGTTATGAGAGTTTTCATGAGAACTGAGATTCTTCGATTTGGCGAATGTATTTCTTTACAGTCTTTATTCATAAGGAACCATATATCAATGTACAGTTTGTTTCATTATTTTTCCGCAATCTGGGCTACTCGTCAGCAGTATCTGAAAACATTAATTAATAAATCTATTTATGCGTGTGTGGTGTTGTTGCTCATTTCTTTGTCATCTCTTCATTTTGTTGTTTATCGCAAACTCCCAATACGTGTTATAAGCCTGGTAGCGAGCAAAACAAGGCATGAGGAATATTCAATTATGACAAAGATTATTGATCTCATGAAGTAAATATTATACTAGTTTACGTTATTATTCGCGTTTCCTTGAAACTGCAATAAAATTATCTATCTATCTAGTTGAGTGTAGATAATAGGAGCCTCTTCACAAACCCCAGGTCTGGAAACCGCCAGCAGGCCAATTTGGCGTGAGAGAAGATGGTAGTTTAGTGCGATAGATAGCATTGCTATGCAATGTTTAAGACTCCAGGTCTAGAAACTCAAAAACGAGGGGCGCGCCAAATCCGCCAACAGGCCAATTTGGCGTGAGAGAAAAAGAGACCACAGGATGGTCAAACAATACGATAATTAACTACCCTCGCATAGAGGATGGTAGTTTAGTGCGATAGACAGCATTGCTATGCAATGCTACAGACCACAAGTTACCCATATATAAAATGGCTTTATACGGCAATTGACCGGAGTGGAATATCTCGCTCCGGGTAAACGATAGACCACCCTAGCGTCCGGCTACCCCCCATAATTCGACCACGCTGATTCGATTGAGACGTGTTTCGAGGTCGATATCTCACGTCTAAGGGGTCTAATCGATAATTCAAAATTCGCACTTTGACAGGCC
>LS898434.1:158178-192463 GCA_900490955.1 Micoletzkya japonica | reverse complement strand
TCATCACGTGAGGAGAATCGATGGTTTGCAGAGTTGGCAAATTGCCAGGTCTCAAAGCTACCGTAACTAAGGTTGAACGCCTACCAGATGAGCATCAAACTGGCGCGAACGCGTGAAACGCGACACTTCGCGCGAAATCGATTCAAACGCAGATTACTGTAACCGACTGGGCTGACATAAAGTGCTTGACATAGCGTGTTGAGGCGTGACGCGTATGAACGCGCCCATTTTCGTGGTGAGAGCGTCATACGGTAGCATTTTTTTAAAATTTTCCCGTTACAGTATGCTGAAAGTGTGTGCCGTTTTTAAATGTAGGTGCAAAGCGGTCGTGTAAAACGACAGTTCTCGGTTGATACACGTACGTTCATGACCTACATCTAAAAACGGCACACTCTGAAACTACGGTATCTCTACCGCACACCGCTAAAAATGCACTTAAATAGTATTATCTCAATATATATTCCAATTTATTTTTTATTTAGGAACTAGCAATATTTGGAGAAGGTGGAACACTCTCAAACCGAAGAAAATACAAAAATCTTTAATTTTTTGACAATTAAAATATTAGCTATCGCGAACTGAGTGTGCCGTGCCTAATGCATTTTCAATGTCTGCGATTCCTTCAAATGAACGGTCGTGTGATAACTCGCGACGGCCAAATAAAATTTTCGTCAAAACGTGCATAGCGCTTCTGTATGGAACCTACTACTTACCTATAACCAATATTAGTCGTGACGAAGGCCACAAATCGTTGAAAATCATACTTAAAAAAGAAAAAGGAACAACTCAATTTCCAACAAAACAATGTTCAGATAGCTTCATTCATATTAGTATTTGATTTACATGCTCTAAGACTACAAAGCAATAAAGTAAACTAAGAAATACACTAAACCGCAATGGAAACGTAAATTTGAACAGTTTAGAAAATTTCGTGCGCGGCGTGCGTCGAGGACGAGGTTTGTCAAAATTCCCAGCATACTGTATTTGGGCCACACCATAAGTTGCCCGGTGCTGTCTCTAAATTAGTCAATAGGGAAGAATATTACATCTTGGAACAGCAAAAATTGGAGAAAACGTCTGCCCTTGGCAAGATATTATACACTTCCCGTGAATTTTTCTACGTGCCAACCTCCTCTTGGTGTGCATGTTTTCAATATATAGGCCAATAAACTCCCAAGTATACCTTATCGTACAATCAACGTGACTCTCCATCCTATCTACCTCTCACAACCACCTTTATCAACACAAAAGCTATCTACCATTCAGAACTATCGAGCCTCAAGGAGCTCTCTGTGTAATTATTCAATGAATAACATACGAAATAAATAAATACGAAGACGGAAAGATGCGGCCTAAGCAGTTACATCAGACACTGGGGTGCAAGGTGGAAAAAGGGGAAAACTAATTGTAAACCGAGTGACGAGATGGCCAATTATGTGGAGGGTAATGAACGAAGAGGATAAGCACACTCTTACTTAAAGACAATCATTTGTTGACAAGATTTACAAGAGAGAAGGGAAGAAGTTGGACATAACTACAAATATTAATCACCGACTTGTACAGGAGATGTATTCATGCAATTAGCTTGTTGATCAGTACTTCCCAAATAACTTAGTTAAAGAAATGGATTTAGAGATTGTCCTCTGCTTCTCTCTCCTCAGCTAGAATCTTTTCGAAGGAGAAGGGTTGGAAGGGATAGCCGAGGCCTCCGTAGAATTTAGACTGGAATTCCACCCAGTGGAGACGGAGAGCGTGGAGGAACGCTGAGAGGCCCTCCATGAGAACGAGGATGGAGAGGGACAGGGCGAAGAAGATGAAGAACAAGACATAACTGAAGGGAGGCGAGGGTAGGGGATAGAGGGATATAAGGAGGGGGAGAGATAAGGGCACTCACGTCAACACTGCTCCCACGTAACCATCTGATCGGAAAGCATGTCGGAAGACCATTGACCAGAGAACATCCGAGAGCTCTGAATGGAAAGGGAGGGAATGGAGAGGGGGTTGAGGGAGAAGGGGGGGGAATAGGGGGGAAGGAAGATAAGGGGGGAAGGAACTAGTGTTGGCAAACCCGATAACGAGAACCTCCCATTCCTCGCCCCAGAAAAAAGTTTCGTATGCAATAAGATAAAGTGCAACGATATTCTCGGGTCTCTCATTCTCCACCCGAGGTTCTCGCTTAGAACGAGATTCATTCCTAGTGGTTCTCCCGCTGAAGTGCGGCTTAATTCAATTATTGCTAGAAAAGGCAAACGAGTGATGATGGAAAAAATTGACCGACCGATTGACACGAAGTAAGAATGAGATAGCGAGGTTCTCGCGATTAGCGAGAATATCGGGTCTAGTATTTGAATGCATAAAGGTCAACGATATTTTCGTTTTTTCCTTCTAGTTCACTCTTGCGGAAAATACCCGAGGAATCGTTATCGGGTTTGCCAACACCATACGTGGGCAACCTTCTCCGCAATAGTTTTAAATACGTGCCTACCAGTGTACGAAATCAAGCCTACCAATTGAAATTTTTACTGAAAATATAGGCCTACCAATGTAAAATTCCGAAGAAATTTGGGCCTACCACCCATACTTCGGGTCGGTGCCCACGTATGGCCAATACTAGGTGGAACTCACGGGCATGGGCAAGAGATAGAGCCCAGAGACGGAGGTAGGAAGCAGTGTGGGAGATGCACCCGAGGGCGAATTCGATCGTGTGGATGGCTTGGTACACCATGACATCAGCCATATCCAACTAAACACTTCTTGTTATATCTACCGTACCCCTTCCCCCCTCTGACCCCCCCTATCCCCCTTCCCCCGTAAATCGTCCCCTCACCGGTCCTTCCCCATGATGTCCACTAGGCTTCGGTTCGTGATGAACCACTTCCACTTCAGAATCCCCTCCATTCATATCCGCACGAACTGACTGCAACTCCATTTATTGAACCACTCCAAGTGATAGTTTCATCACAAGCCGTCTCTCTCCATACCCTATATGAATAAAAGAACCTTTTGGATGGAAAGGATGCTAAGGACTGAAAAAGCACACACTCATGCAGATTATCACAACATATAGAGAAACTAAAGAATGTTAAGATGAGCATCGCTGATAAGGACAACTGTTAGAGGGTGAATATTGCAGATGATTAGTGAATGAAGTGGACAGAGTGAGAATAAGAGGAATAAGAAAGGAAGAGTACTACTCAGTACACAACCTCGTGGGTCCTTTGCGATCTTCGATACATCAACAAAGGCTTCATGGAGAGCATTATCGGGATCTGCACCAAGGCTACGATAACCAACACCGTCTCTACCGTACTCTGAAAGGGGAGATGACAAGGGAGACAGTGATGGGGTACGGTAGGATATGGTAGGATGCAAGGTGTAGAGCACATCTCCATCCACACCACTCTCACAACAATTACAATGGCACCACCCCCACTCATAACGTCACTTTACATGCTATCGCAGAATAGAGAATTGAGCATAAGCGGGTCTAGTAGTCGACTCCTTCGATCCCATCTCCATCTTCTTCTTCTTCTCTCGATGGGTTATTCCACCCTTACAGCGAGGAATAACCAATAAGGGGATAAGATGAAGCGTATCGTGCATAGTCCCCTCCCTTCCATCCACTCCCCATTCCCCAATCTGACTCTCCCTCCTCCCCTCTCCCTCTCCTCTTTCGATATCTCACAAGTTGTTCATGTCCAGAACGTCTTCTCTCCTGTTCTTCCTTCCATAGAAAGTATGGTTTCGCCAGTAGCATAACCGGTAGACATCCGATTGCGATGAGAACGAATACAGTTTCGAAGAAGGACTAAACACTCTCCCTCCATCTCGGTCACTACTTCAAACTATTTGCCTGCTCAATTCAATGCTTTCTATGATGCAACTTCATACATGCACAAATATTTCTACTAGTCCCTATCTTTGGCCATTTCTATTCCACTCCTCACTCAAACCTTCTTCTCCTCACAATATGGAGATGTGCCCCCACAGTACACTACCCTCAATCTACCGTACCTCATACTCTCTTCTCCATTTTATCAATCTTCTTATTCCTATTTCCTTGTGAACTGCATAGCCTATCTACTCCTTCTACCGTAACCGCCCCTCCCCTAATTGTCCTTTCTACCGTAATCGTCCTCCCAATACCTGTCCCGGATACCACAAGACCGTAGCACATTGATTCCGTACATGTCCTTGATCATCTATATATCCAGCTTCACGACTCTACAACCAAAGTATTTCAGCAATCCTAACAAGGAGATGCCTCGAACACTCCGTAAATTTATGAGAAACGACTTTAAGAGCTTTTAAGGGATCATTCTTTAAAATCAAAATCCGTTTACAGAATCTGCTACTAAACCCTTTATGGAAAGAAAATCGCTATCCAAGTTGTGAACTTGTAGCTGAAAGTTTGACCTTGTCACGAAGTAAAGTAGCCAGGTGATCGGATGAATGTTGTTTTTCGTTTTATTGAGCTCACAGAACAATATTATGGTCATTTTATGGAAAATTTGGGCATTTGAGCGCTACCCAAGTTGTGGAATATTAGCTTGAAATCGCACCCTTTTTCACTAAAACTTTTATGGAAAATTTGGGCATTTGAGCGCTACCCAAGTTGTGGAATATTAGCTTGAAATCGCACCCTTTTTCACTTTCACTAAAAAAGGGTGCGATTTCAAGCTAATATTCCACAACTTGGGTAGCGATTTTCGCTCGATAGTAGGTTTAGTAGCAGATTCTGAAAACGGATTTTGACTTTACTTAGTGGTCCTCTAAAAGCTGTTAAGGTTATTTCTCATAAATTTAAGGAGTGTTCGCGGCATATCCTTGTAAGTAATATCTTTCCAATAGTTCCGTGCACTCACCTTCATCATGAACATATTGATAAGTCCAATAAGCAAAGAAGGAGCACAGTTGGAACCGGGATAATCATATCCAAGCACGCGTCCTGCCTTAACATTCCTTATGCAATATCAACTAAGAGAGGAGAGGACTACCTCAGCCCCGAATGCTATCCATTTAACGAAAATCTGAAGACAAAGATAGATGAAGATACAGGACAGGAAGAGCATTTGGGGAATGAACATGAACTTGATGTCGAGATCAGAATGAAAGTACCTTAAAGGAGAATATTAGAGGGGGAGTAGGGTCACTCACTTGTAGTTGTGGAAGGAGAGAATGACACCAAATGTCATCTGTCCTATACCCAGAATGACAGAAGACTTCATCTTCATGGAATTGAGGAAGGACAACTTGTTAGCCTCTGCGAGATTCCAAGCAGGATCCACACCGAAAGAATAGGGGGAACCCAACTGAAAGCGATACCAGGATACTCAGTCAGATACTCTGCATCACCAATGTCTTCTTCATCCCTCAATAAACCACTTACAAATGCATTTTTCGGATCGAGCATAAGAGGCGACTCCCCTGCATCGCTCAAATTCTTTAATGGATACGTGTTTATCCACGATGATCCGAATATATTCATTGATTTACTAAAATTAAGAGGTTTTTATGAGAGAGAAAGGCGGTAAATAACCTGAAGACGTCATTGTACACGAATCCTGTGTAGATGGAGAAGGCACCCATCAGGAAGATGACATATCTACCGCCGAAGAACATTTGGAAGATCTGCAGACAAATGGACGGTGAGTGAATGAATAGACCAAGACGCAGTCCATCCATTCATTACCTACACTTCGCCCCACAACTACCGAGTATCCACACCACATCCACATAAAAGGAACTGCGTATGCTTAGGGGGTGTGGTATACAGTACCCCATCTATAGATACACCCACCTCATCCTTGATCCTCGCTGCTTCCAACTGTTTCTCCTTGAGAATGAAGAAGAGTGCAGCGAGAAACATGATGGTCCCGTGTCCCATGTCTCCGAACATCACAGCGAATAAGAAGGGGAACGAGATAATTGTGTACATCGCTGCAATACAATTCATACTCATTGTCAGCCTTACTTTTTAGTATTCAGAATACGTTAACTAATGAAGGATACGATTAAAAGCAGTGAATTACTACGGAAAATTATAAGCCTCGTTCCCTACCCGGATTAATCTCTCGATACGTCGCGATTCCATAAGCATCTACGATATTCTGGAATCCCTCCGTGTATTTATTCGATTTGTTGTACGTCGGAGGGTCTTGAGTAGTGTTCATTCGATTGAGAATAGACGGTACCGTACTCCCACTCTCTTCCTGCAACATACATGGTTACGGTAGTCAGAATTAAAGCGAACTGACCGTTCCTCTCTTGAGAGCAAGGCGAATTCTATCGAGAGCATCAACAGGACACCAAGTCTCAGCAATGAGACACTTCTGAGTGACGTCGATGTTGAAGAGGTTGAGGGTATGATAGATCGATTTGATCTTCCGGACCTTCGTCAACCACATACGAACGTTCTTCGCTGCGGCTACCTGTAAGGTGAACTGAGAGTAGGAAAGAGACTGTACATCAAGCAATAACGCGTGTGCAATGTAGATTGGCCAAGAAGAAGACGGAAGAAACTGACCAATACTCTATGCCGATGGTCCTGAGTCTGTCCCAGAACAGTCTTCAAGTCTTCGATTCGAGTCATCACTCCGATCGACATTTCCCTTCTCTCGGTTGGAGTATCGGGACAAGGATAAAGAGTGGCACGGAATCTATAAAGGGCAGAATGGGTGACAGAGGGAATCATTGTCAAAACCGTACTGTACCACCCCCCCCCCCCCATCAATCCATGTCCTCCCTTCATTCCCCCACTCACCCTTCACATATCTTCTTCACCTTCGTCTTCAACTGATCTCCTTGGAAGAATATGATGAACACGGACTTGTTCATGGTCTCTCCCTTAACCCATCCCTTCCCCTTCCTCCCTCTTTTCTTACCGTAGCAGAATCATTCAACACATCGTCGATCTCCGAATGCCTCACAAATACATTTCCCCTACAGGCCCTCCACAAGAGCCTCTCAAAGGCAGGTAAGCGTTCCCTTTGAATGACTCCCGCAACGAATCTGAACCGAGGGATTACGGTAGTCGTGAGCTAAAAGGGAGAAGGGGAGTGCACTGCAAGGACCAACTACCACTCCTTGTCCACGGAAAAGGAAAGATATCGAGGGAAGCGTTCCGTCAGTTAACTCATTCCTACTTCGTCGGTCCTTCTTTCCCACTATCTCCCGTTATCTCGGTATAAATAGGAATAAGACAAGTGCCGGAACAGTTCCTTTCACAAAGTAGTACAAGATGGAGAGACTTGGACAACAGGGATACTAGAGTGTAGTCTGTCGTGTACCGTAGTTGTAGTTTGAGTGGGGCGTGGTCTGACTGGCTGGGATTCGCCTCGTCCTCTACCGTAGTCGACTCGTGCATCGCTGCCTCCGCGTGCAGTTCCTCGTGCTGGAGTTAAGAAGAGGGATGGGGAGGGACTGACAGACTGACAGACAAGCACTACACTCAGAGAGCGACTCCATGAGCCACTCAACCCCTTCTACTCCAACCACAACATGCACATGCAATGAGGACGGGGGACAGTCTATTCAGCATGCAACAAAGATTCAAAGAAAGCGAGATCGTATTACCCAAAGTTGTGAAACATAGAAGCGTGAGGTTGTTGAGTGCCGGTTAGTTCGACCGTCTCGGGGTCATTCCCTCCCTCTCCCACAACCACTTCTCCCGTCCCTCCTCCTTGCATCATATCCCCTCCGGCCTGTTTAATATAACCTCTTCTCTCAATCAATTAGTCAGTAATCAAACCTTCAATGCGAGTATGAGGAGTGCATAATCAAGCAAGCAGTTAGTTAGTTGACACGAGGGACTACAGATGGACAAGGAGTACGGTAGTTGAATGAGTGCCCTCCCTTCCCTCCACCCTACCCAAGTCTCCGAGTGATGGAAGCAGAAGGTTCGTCCTCGTGCAGGAGAGGGTCTCTGTCGGATTCTCTTCTTTGCCTGTCACTGCCCCGTGCGCCTTCCTCTCGTCGTGATATCTATACTCGAAAGACGACACTCAATCTCTTCTCCTTTCATTCTCTTCCTTTCCTAACCTTCTCAGCAGCCATCGCACTTACAACATTGATAGCATTCAATGCTAAACACTGTCAGCGGTTCACTTAATCCCGTCGTTTTTTTGCGTAGCTTGTAGTCAAATGCGAGATTCGTCACAAGGTGCGCGTAGCTAGTACTCAAACCTCAAAAGCTCAAAACTATGACAGCCTATCGCTGCTTCATTCCTTAATGTTTCTATGCTTCATATTAGGTTGCTGAAAACCGAGAGTATTGCATCCCGGGAAAAAATTAGACAAAAAAGCATAAAAATAGGGGAAAAAGCAACTTGAGTTGCAAGCTGTTACAGTATACGAAAGATTTTTTTCTCAAAATTACCACGCTACGCTAAATGGACTTTGTGATGGTTAGAGATTGATCAAGTGAACGCTTTGGCTATGGCTGACAGTTTGTGACTACAGGAATTAGATATAATCTAGACGATGCGTGTTAATGCGAAGAGGGAAATAGAAGCACAAAGCATGCACACATCACAAACTACGACTAACACCTTACGAAGTATCCACTGTACTTGCTTCATTATGCATCCTCATCTCTTCATTCTCTCATTCTTTCCTATTCAATATTCAAGTACTAACCTCTTCGAAGAACGTCTGTGTCTTGCGAAGGATGTGCTTCAATTCAGTCAGTTCGGAGAAGTTCTTCTTTAGTGTTTCTTCGTTCTGGTTTACTTCACGAAGTTCATTCTCGAGCTTTTCGAAAGTGGCCTTAAATACACAATCAACGTGTTATGCGGCTCTTCCCACTTCGAGATCGATCATTTCCCTTGGCTGAGGGGCATCGGGATTCTCTCCTGTATCGAGCATCGGAATCTCATCCTTCTTGATTTCTCGCTCCAGAAAACCTGAACGACTATTTACATTTAACAATAACATAGCACTTTCATTAATATTTTACTCTATACGTGCATAACTTCAAATCTAAGTCATCAACTCACGTAGTTTCCTCTCCATTTCATCGCATCTTCTGACTTCATTCACGAATTTCCTTTGAAAACTGCTGGTGTCAGGATTCAACTGAAAGAGATGACGAAGATATTAAGTTGGATAATTTAATTTAATTTATCGACGTTGCGTAATAGGTGAATCGGGGCACTACTCAATAACTAGCCCGAAATGAAAAAATAGCTATCTAATAATGCCAGTGCGATCCACGCAATACATAAAAACGAGTGAACACCGAGTACTGAACGAGTATGCAACAGTATGACTCTAATAAGCCAGCGACTGCTATATATTATATTACTCTGGTAGTGGAACTAGGTATCCAACCACTGCACCTGCTACCGTCTCGACCTATGTGTCACCACTTTTATTTCTATCCGAAACAACGGTATCATTCATTAAGAAATGAAGAAAACCGAAAAAGAAATCAATACGGCGCACAAAATCCTTTCTCTAGAACGCTTTGATTAGCCAAAGTGCAGTAGGTCAGGTTCATTATCCCACCTACCGTAATTATGACACTTCAACTCCAACATTTGGGTGTTTAACGACTTGACTTTTAGCCCCCGTTGTTACCATAATTTTTCTCGTATTCGAAAATTCGAAAAAAAAAAAAGAACATGTTGACGGTTCTAAAAGACATCGTTATTTCAAAAGTGTCTATTTGTGTCTATCCAATTGTCGATTTGTGTCTATGACAGAAAATGCTTGTCTTTTAGCCCCCATCGCACTTTTCCTAAGCAGAATTTTACGGAGAAAGGCATTTCAACCTTAATGTGATTTTTCGTCATGAACTTTCTACAGTATCTTCAGTTCGCGATAACAATCCAATCTTCATTCGCCTACCGTATGCATCGAACAGTTTCCGTTTCCTTCTCTCTTTCTGGTGTCAATTATTTCATTAAAGGGACATGGAAGCAAAAAAATTTTGGCTTTCATATAAAAGTTTATCGCCTAAATAATATAAAAACCAAAACCAGAGTGCATAAAAATGTCTACTTCGCGAGATATCCTAAAAATCGTTTCCCTGCCAAGGCGCAGTCTTACTGCGTTTAGCGCATAGTAACGAGGCAAATGGCATCGAAGTATTCCCGGAACAAATACATATTTCTCGCTCCAGAAATTTTTTAAAAATATTTTTCAAACGCTATTATCTGAATTATCGTCTAAGTAACCTTATTTTACAAGTATTGTCATCTTCAGTTTCAAAAAGTTGGTCGCTTCCATGTCCCATTAATAGGTAATTCTCGATCATTTATGTTGCTTTTGTACTGTATTGCACAATAAGGAGCTAAAGCACTACTCACCCTCATCACCCTCACGCGATTTATCAGCCTGCTACACATTCAATTTTTTTTGGGGTTTACCCTCCCATACTAAACAAATTTTAGGGGTTACCCCTGTCCATATCGACAGGTCTGGAATGGTATGGTTGGGATAATATTAGTAAATAGATGGAGTCGAAAAGGGAAGGGAATGAAGTGGCTTTATATGGTTTGGGCTAGTTGTGGCAAACGCGGTCGTTTTTCAGATGAAGCAAAAATGAGCCACTAGTTATTTTCTGTGACAGTGATTCAGGCAATTAGGATATCTGTCTAGAAATGCGCACAGAAAACGAGTTCATGCGGACAGTGTTCGTTGTGCGTTCTATATTAAGGCCAAATTTGCCACTCCTAGAATGAACTGGCTTGAAAGTGAAAAAGTCATTGATTTTGAGAATGTTTTTGTGATTGAAAATTTTATGAGACATGGCAAAGTCGTGTAAATTCTTCTTTCAATCAATCTGTTCAATCCAAGAGTTTTCAAGGATAGTAAACTAACATCTCTGAACTGAACGAGTCCAAGTTCTCCGAGTTCTGCTACACAAGTATACGCAGCTTCGGACTGGAGGAAGAGCTGAGCGAGGCACATCTCTTCACTGCAACAACACAATCACACGTATGCCACACCAGTCCTCATACCTTCGAAAGATCCAAGGAGTCGCATTGGATAATTGAGCCTCTGGTGATGCCATTACTGCAAAATTATTTATTTATGTATTGAATACATTGTTAAGTGTGCGGTAGATAGAGGGAAATAACAATGGGGAGACGCCGGTTAACCAAAAAATGGTTTAAGTGGCCGTGCCCACGTATGTTTACGGAAAAAGGAAGAGAAAGCCAATATATCGATCTTCGGCGAAATGAGTGAAACAAAATGTGAAATGTGGCAAGCGCAACATACCATATTTGATACCATTCATTAAAATTCATGAGGAGAAAAATTAAAATGATGCCTTGATATTTAGCGGTAGACTGATAATCTCGAATGCTTATCTTTAACGAACCCAAACTAAGCAGAGGGCAGGGTAGACGGAAAGACAGTAATCATAGATACATATCTGGACGGGAGACATTGCGAAGTGGAGGTGACTCAAATGAGCAAAATGTGAACTGCTGGGATGACTAATATTAGAACAAAACATAATAAAACAAAGATAACAAAACAAAGCTACACGATATAAGGGGAAGCAGAAGATAGATTAGGCACTGAAACTTCATGGGCAAGTCAACGGTAATATTCATCGAGGTATGAGAACGAAATATAAACAAACACGCCAGTTTTCCTGCATCATCCATTGGCCGATGAAAAGAGAATTGGATTGGTGCGGTGAGTGTAGACAGTTAGGCGACGTTCAACATATCTCGTCACAAGACACACAAGATTACTGTACTTTGCCGAAGGCGTTCAGTGCTTTGATCAAAAGTAGTGGAAACACGGTATGAAATTCGCAGATGGATATTTTTTAAAGAAAAACTGCGTCATTAGCATAGATTTTCTTGAATCTGCAGTAAGAACAAAGATTCCTATGGCTCTCACGCACGTCAATCACCTTCAAGGTGCTTCGAAGACACATTCACAACGTTATGCTGCGTAGAATAGATTCGTATGCAAATTGAGAAAGTGGAGGCGAGAGAGCATGGAAATAGGAGAGACGCAGAGACATTCGGAATTTCAGAACGCGGACTGGTAAAACGTCGTGTATTAGGTAATATTTATGTAGGACTAAGGGTAATAGTTTTTAAAACTTTTGATAAATATAATTGTTGAACTCGGTTTTGAAACCAGTTTTAGAAAGTATGCACATAGTTCACCTCACAGCGTGTACAAGCACCTTGGAGGTGACCGATGCGCGTGGGAGCCGTAAACATATATGTTCTTACTTACTGTAGATTCAAAAAAATCATACGCTAATGAAGCATTCTCTTTTGTCATTGCTACTTTGCATAGGAATTAGACTAATCAATGGATATTTGCATAGGGAATTTGGCAAAATGCCATGAGACCTATCAGTCAGGCGGACACGCTGTGTCTCGCTGTCTGCTTCTCTTCATTCTTCTCTTGTCTCTCATAATCAAGACTTGTCCTGGGCAAGTCCTCGTGGGCAAGACTTGTCCGTCGGGGCCGAGCGGCTTTCCTTCATCATTCTTCTCAATCGCAGTTCCTTCTTGAGTAACCGGTGCTCCAGAATGGTCAGTGGGAAATGGCGAGCCATCGGGTCCGATGACTGGGAGATTTATTTCCTCATGAGGTGTGGCTGAGGTTGTTAAAGAATCTTCTTCGATGAATATTTCAGGAGTTGTGGGAATAAGCACATTTCCGTCTAAGCACTTTTCTTTTAGTACATCAATAATCTCATTTGCACTGTCTGCACGCATCTTATTGTCACTCGTTACAGGAATAAATTGTTCCGGTAACGTGGGGTTCCCGTTATTCGAGAAGATAAGGACCGTGATGTCATTTGGCAGAAGGAAGGAGTTGGTGTAGGATCTGAAATTTCAAAGATTATTTATGCATCAACCATGTACTTCTTACTATCAAATCACTGAAACTATTGTAGGTACTTTTATCTATGTTCTACCGTCAAGCAACAAAAAGGGGCCCAATTTTGTAATTTTTCAAAAAAATTGTAAAAAGTACCATTAATAATTCTATTCGACGTATTTACGTTTATGCAAATTCTTCGTATTATTACTGAGATAAGTGTTCATGTTTCTTTCCTTGTAGCGTTCGTGTTTATGCGCTTACTGATCTTTCATAAATTGTTAATAGCCAAAGCAGAAGTCACGGCGTTAATAATAATAATAACATAATAATAATTATTATAATAATAATAATCATAATAGTAATAATAATTTTATTGCAATTTCACGAAGAAACGCGGTTACCAAGAGCAAGAGAGAGAAGAAGTAAACATATGAAATGGTACATAGGAGAACCATAATGACTAATTAGAAAGGCTAGATAGCTATATGACAGCCTTCGCAAGAATCGAGGGTCTAGCGAAAATAGAAAATTCATGTTTTCTATGAACATAAATAATTTAATTTTGCTACATACGGTAGATAAAAGTGTGAGTACGCTAAAATTTTTTTTGAAATAACAGATTGGCAAGCGAGAGCATGCAAATTTGAAAAAAAACATAATGGATTTTCATTTGTGGTTTTCTCATTATCTGGTTGGTATCGAATCAGCATTTCCTTTCTCTGCTTCTTCTGTTATGCAGTTCTAACCAACTTTGATAGAACAAGTTGACAACCCGAAGCTTCTTAAAGGGAGGAAGCAGCCTCTAACCGAAAGTTTTAAAATTCGATGAAAATTTTTCAAAGGTTTCAAAATAGGAGGAAAAATATAGTATAGTTGCTCAACTAACTTAATGACAATAAAAAAATCGAAGAAAAAACTCGAAAATATCGTATGTTTTATTTTTCGTTCCGGGCTTCCGTCGTTGAGAAGAATGTCGCTTTTGGCTTAATTCCTTTCGCTAAACACAGTAGCGTCGTCGTTGGACGAAATTTCAAAAAATCATTTCTCGAAAACCATTAATTTTTATTATTTTTCCTATTGTTTTTATACTAATTTCGACAAGATCTTTTATATAAGCTTCACTTGAAAATCACTTCCATGTCCCTTTAACATGTGGGAATAACACTTTCCTCTTTTTGCCATGGACTTCACGACGTTGACACCAGTCCGCGTTCCGAAATTGCGAATGTCTCTGCGTCTCTCCTATTTCCATGCTCTCTCGCCTCCACTCTCGTAATTTGCATACGAATCTATTCTACGCAGCAGGACGTTGTGGACTTTTGATGATTCATATAAAAACAAGGCGTTTGAAGGATCGTGAAAGGCATGTCTATGCTAATTGAGGTTTAGACTGTTTCACTCTCTGCGCTCTCCTCACTTTGCACGGCCTCTCGCTAGAAGAGTGGTTCTTCTAATGTAAGCGCGATAGCGAAGCTCAAACGCAAAATCAGAAAGTGGGAATGCCTGATTCATAATCAGGGTGCTCTGATCCATTTCATGGCGTAAAGAGTGACTATAGTTAAAAAGTGGGTTGTGGGACCCTTTAAGATTACGCTGCCTTTCTCCATTAACGTATGATCTATGATGATCAGCGTATCAAAAGATCCATTTGTCTGGATCACACAAACGTAATCCAATTACCGTCAGAGCTCGTTCCTTTATCAACCTAGAGTGCCTAGTCTTTATTAGTACTGCACGTACTTGCCAATAACCACCAATTACCGTACTCCTAATTGTGACTCTTCTACAGTATCTCTGGAGAGAGATACATCTTTTGTGCTGTGTCTCTCACACTTTCACCCTTCTCTACCGTTCCTGTCTTCCCTTTCGCTTCTTGTAATGCCATGTGTGATGCTAGCTATAAAACGCCATATACTTTCCCTTTCTCTTCCCTCAACAAGACCCTCTCCGAATGACATATAAATTAGCATTGTCTAATTGGCAGAAAGGGAAGAGATTGAAGGGGTAGACCATGAGAGTATATCAAGTATGTAAGAAGGAGAAGCTGTCTAGTTGTCTGTGTCTCTAGAGAGACGGTTGTGTCTAGTCCAAGGATGCGTATACACTCTTCCTCCCTCTTCCTCTTCATACCAGTCAGGGGGGCGTGTCAGAGGGAAGAAGAGTCCGAGACTGTGAGGGGTATCGTTGTGAGTAGCATGGTGTGCCTCTCCCTCTCCCTGTCCCTGTCCCTCCTGTCCCTCCTCCCCTATACCCATGCCCTCGACTACAACCACTCCCTCTCAACCCCCCTCGGTCTCATCTCCATGGCCTCCCTCGATTCTCCCCATTTCTCAGTGATCGAGACGGTGTCTCGGACACGAAGCCATGTACATCGACGACGAAGAGAAGTGAGTCCTCCTCTTATTCACACCATTCTTTCGTTGCGTAAGAGAGAAAGAGTAGAGAAGTAGTAGGAAGCAGGTTTTATCCGATTAGACGAGGCTCCATGTCTCTCTCTCCTCTCTCTGCTCTATTCTCTATACCGAGTATTCAACCAGTCCTTGCATCATCCCCAACTCGAGTACTGCCATAATCGCATGATTAAGGTGATAGCTGGTCCGATCTACGAATGGAATAGTTACGAGATCCCGTATCAGATATGGGGAGGGGACTGTGAGTTGACCTCTTGCTTTCCCTTTTGATCCTTGACCTCCCGAGATGAAGCTGACGAATGAGTGACATACTATCCTAGATACGAGTTTCCATCAATGACTCCTTTCACTCTTTCCTTCTTGCTTACTCCTTATTCCTTTCGCTTTCCTAGTACTCTTCTCCTGCTCTTTTCCCTCTCCAAGGTCTTTTCTTGTAATTCTCGACATTGAACGGTCTCGTGCTCTCGTTTTCTTTCCATTACAATGAAACAAAGCGACGCTTAGACAGCCTTGGGTAGTTACTCAAGAGGCCTTTACTGTCCTTGTATGTACTAGTCAAGACTCGAGTCTTTTTTCTCTCATTCTTCCCCTTCTCTTCCTTCTCTTCCCTCTATTCCCTCCCTTTCTTCGCCTCATTCCCTCCCTATACTTCCCCTTCCATCCTTGATCCCTCCACTTCCTAGCTATTAACTCGCGCCATTCGTATAAGTTGTAGAGAGAGGGACTCAAAGGTAGTAAATCCTAGGATGGCTTTCCTTCAAGAAGGTATGCTTTCCTGTACACCACTTGACGGGTCTTCCGCAGTTCTTTGTTTTGACTTTCGACGGTCCAAGTGGCTTTATAAAGAGGGAATAGCGGCTAATCTACAAAAGAGACTGATTGGGAATGCCATGTACAAGCAGTAAGATTGTGTGAAGGGAACAAGAGGGAGGAAAGTGGGAGGGGGGTTGAAAGGGAATAGCATTCAATACAAGGACACACCTTGAACTATCTCGATCGAACCACGAGCACTGGGTTGTACTACAAAGACACATCATAAGGAAGGGAATAGTGAGTGATGAGAGCAGTAAAGGTTACCCGAATGTGATAGTTGTATAGTGTTGTGTATCAGTCATTGACTTGTCTCCGATTCTCATCCACTAGTAGTAGTACTCTTCTCCCCACAAACCGGTACCATGCCATCCATCCGTCCCCTCCTTCCCTTCCTTCCCTTCCCTTCCCAGCTCCGCCCTAGGCAATGAATGAATGACTCCTTCCCTTCTCTACATTCAAACAATCCTTGCAGACAACTTCCAGAATCTGATCAGAAGAGGAATCCATATGTGGGAAGAGTCGACTTGTCTACGATTCAGAGAGAACATGCAGGTAAGAAGGAGTGAATGGAGAGAAAGGGATCATCAGTCGAGGGATGCCATACGATACGTACTGGAGAAGGGAGACTCCTGCTTCACTGAATATATCGGGAGGAATGGAGGACACCAGGATATTATCATTGGCAGCGAGTGTGCTGAGGTATTGCTTATTGAATGGAGGGGGTGAGCAGGAAAGGAGTCAGAGGAGGGAATGATGCAACTAATTTTGGGACGGGGTGAACAAAATCGAAAGAAGAGCTAATGAAATGGGATGGGGAAAAGAGATATTAAGGAGTACGTAGTTGCTCACGAGACAGGACATGCACTTGGATTCTGGCATACTCATCAACGACCCGACAGGGAGAAGTTCATTAGGTACTCCCTCTCCCACTCGCTTCTCTATTAATACTCAACCATTCCCTTCCTTCCAAGTTATCCCCTTGTATCAGTATCAACTGGAAGAATGTCCAAGATGAGGCTACTGCTTCTTTCATGCCATTCCGAAGTATGCTACAGGCATTCGGTATCCGTCAGGTATCCCTTATTTCCCCCCGTTCACCCCTCCCCCTCTTCCCCCGACCAATCCCTTAAGGTGTCTCCTCGAAGAGTTCCTTATGATTACGGTTCTCTCATGCACTACCATGCAGTTGCCCACGCAGTCAAGGTAAGCTAATACATGTGTCTTCTTCCCTTCTTGGTATGTCTATGCATGGTGCTAGAATTGCCCTCTATGATCCCTTTAAGGTCACTGACTTTACAATCGTCCCGAAGGAACTCAAATACGTCACTACGATGGGCACTGAGAAGATGGCTTTCCTCGATGCAAAAGTCATCAACGACATTTATTGTCCAAGTTAGTTTGAAAGGAAGGGAGACGAGTGTTGGGAGTACTCGGTTGTACTGAATGACTCATCAATGGTCCCTGTGATAGATGCGTGTCTCGGGAGAAGCAATCTCAACTGTTTGGGAGGAGGCTACGCTGACCCCAATAACTGTGCTGTTTGTAGGTACGTACTAGCTACTAGCTACACTCACACATTCCAGTGCAGTCTCCATCATAGTCATTCAAGTAACTGAGAATCTTGCAGATGTCCTGAGGGTCTCGGGGGGGTAGACTGCTCGATATTAGCACCCACTCGTAAGTTGCCTTTCTAACCCATGAATTGTCAGTTTGACGGTAGTTGTCTGTGTAAGTGAGTGAAGGGTAGACTGATGCCTCCTCCCTGGAATTCCTTCATTCAGCCTGTGGGGGGGAACTGCATGCAACTGACACTTGGCAGACCCTCTCATCGCCCTCGGGCAAGAACGTCGTTTGCTATTGGAGGATATCGGTTACTATTCCCTTTGCATCCTTCTCATTCCCTTCCCTTCTTAAGGTAGTAGAAGGGTCCCGTGTCCGATTTCGATTGTCCGATGGAGAATTTCCCTGCTCCTACGGATGTCAGTCCTACGTGGAGATCAAGCACAAATTGGACATTCGTCTAACGGGATTCAGAAGGTATTCTGTCCCTTCCTCCCTTTCATCCAAGCCCTCTCCTCATACTCTTACAGTTGTTGTTATCGACCAAAGGAGGACACGGTCTCCGAGTCCAATCAGATCTTTGTTCTCTATCACCCGAATGGTCGCACTGCTCGATTCTCTCTTCGATTCAAACGACAAATCTAAGCTATTCCCCTTTCCAACTAGTCTCCTCACCTCCACGGGATTCGTCTTCTCTCTCTTTCTCGCTTTACTCTTCCGTCTCTCCCCCTACCTCTCTCTACCGTACCCCTCTATCATACTGTATTTGAGTGCTCTTCTCACTCCCTTTCATATCCAGGTTGTGACTCTTCAATTCATCACTTGTCTTGTACACACGGGTTTCCTTTTTCCCCCTCTTCAGATGCTCAATAAAAGATTTCGACGTCTCTAGCAAATTTGGTACTGCAAGTGTTTGCTAGAAGAAGGAAAAATTTATTGATATAGAAGATGTTACACAAAAGATGGTATAGAGGACAATGAAAGAAGACTTCGGAAGGAAAATGAGAAATATTCGAGGGATTGGTGGGAATTGTGGACAACAAGGCTACTGTAAGGAGAATAGAGGGTACTGTATTAGGGTAGAGAAGAGTGATACAGGGAGTAGCGTTTGCATAACCGATTACATCGATTCCAATAAACCCAAGGATGAAACAAGAATAAGGGAAGCATCTAAGGGATACACTACTGACATGTACTGAAGACACTACACATCAATGTACAGAAGGACGAAATGCATGTGTGGGATAGAAGAGTAAGAGAGTCTCATGTATTTTCGAGGATAACGGCCACCCACTATAATCAACTCTTTCTCTCTACTCTACTCTAAGCACTAATGCGCAACCAAGCCTAACAATCAGTAACAATTTTTAGTGTTTTTTGAAGCTCAAAAGAGGCTTGGCTAATAGGGATGAGGGGAAATGGTGAGGAGGGAATATGATCGTACTTGGTTACTTATGGAGGATACAAGGCAACGAAAGAAAAGTCAAGTGAAATATATTCGAATTATATTTACGCATTAAAAAGAAGGAGAAGAAGCAAGGAAGGATTGGCACTCCACAGTCTAATAATGAAGGGGAAGGTTATGAAAGTGTCTCTTGACTCGAAATAACACCAATACAACACACGGGGGAATCTACAACAGAAGGGAAACAACAGGAAAAAGAGGGGAAAGAGAGGATAGGACTCCGATCTAAAAAGACAAAGAAACGAAGGGTAGACCACCTCTATAAAGAGAAAGAAGAAAAAGATCGAAGATCAAAGAAGAATAACCAGCCAACGAACAAAGTCATACCTTATGTATATGAGGAACGACAACGATATTCTTATAAAATTATCAACCAGAGGACAAAAAAGAAAAGAAAACAAGAAAGAAAGAAAACGATAAAGAGAACCAGGGAAAGCGAAGGGAAAACAGGGAAAGATAAGCACACGCAAAAAAAGCGAATATCGGGAAAAACAGAGGGGGGGGTGATAGGAGAGGGGAGGGGTGCTATTGGAGAGAGTCTAGGCAGAGATGGAGGGAGTGGAATGGGCGATGGAGTGCTGCTTACTCACGGTCTTCCTACTCCCGGTCACCCTGCTCATCCTAGTCGGATCGGCTGCTTTCGCGTACTTCTTCTCCATGAGCAATCGATCCACTCGCACAACCTACAACCACCAAATATCCTTCTATTCTACTAATCAAAGTCAACTGATCCCCGTTTCCCCTACAGTACTTCTATCAGGGGAAAAATACTGTATTTTATTTTATTTTTCGCATGAGACCCCTCCCGCCCGCAAACCGTCTTTTACTATAAAATGACCTATACCGCACTGAAAAAATACCCCCACCGCTCTAAATTCTCGATTTACACGCCCAGCCTACCGCCACTAGAAAACTACCCCTACCGCAAAATACTTTATCCCTTGACTTGCTCTTGCCTCCCTACCGAATGCCTTTGTACAGTAGTCACCTCATTATTCTCATCCGATACTTCAATTTCAACCATCGGAATCTTCTCATCGACGGAGTATCCAATTAGGGTCACATCCACAATCTGAACCAATCCAATTTTCTCACCTCCTAATTTCTTCAAATTCCACTTTTCCCTTCATTTCTCACCTTTCCAAACGTCAATTCCCTCAAGAACTTGGTGGCTTCCGACGACCATTGGGAAGTTCCTTAAAGCGGATTATGATCACACATGGGCTAGTGATCACGATAACATGCAATGAGTGAAAAAGAATAAGTAATGGCAAAATAACGAGATAGAGAAAGGAAGGAACCGTCGATAGGTTGGACGTGGGCGATGTAGCATTCCGTGGCTTGGAAGGGAAGGGACATCAGGTCCGTGCTGCAATCCATCCTCGCATCATCCACCCCCCCCCCCCCCCCTCTTCCCTCATCGCACTCACCGAATCTGTCTCAACTCCGATCGCTGTATCTTCGCATATCCCCCATAGTCGACGTATCTCACCAACACCTCATCCTCTTCAGGGTAATAGAGTACTGTAACTGCACGGAACCACGCTGACATTACGGGAGCAGCACAGAGGAGACCAGCTGCATGGAGAAGAGGGTTACGGTAGGGGGAGATGGGGTACGGTAATTTGGGAAGAAAGGATGCCTTGAAAGAGACTCACTTTCAACGGGATTGGGTAGTTCGGGAATGCCAGATTGCGAGTAGAGACGAATCATGTATTGGTCGAGAAGGGAAAGGGAAGAGAAGGAGGGATGAGTGGGTTGTTGCACGAAGATGTGACCGGCATCGATCACGTGGACGAGAGCAGCCTCGCAGGGAACTCCCTCGGGGAGAGTCAGCTGAAGGGAACAACGAGGTTGCACTGCCTATCCCGTTCTCATTCGCAGCATGATATTGCAAAAGAAGAATAGTGCAAATACAAACCCAAGAGGGTTGTGCATTGAGAAGGTCGACGAGGTTGCTTGGAATGGCAGGGGGAAGGACTGGTTGGAGGTTCAGTTCAGGGAATCTCAAACACCCAACATCACACCCACAAACCATTTTTAAAAATCATGTCATAAATATAAAATATAAATAAACTCAACAACACTTGTTATGGTAATAGAATGAGATGAGTAGTAAGTACCTCGCAGGAGGGAACCTCTTACGCAGCATCTGCAGACATCGATTGATTTTGTCCCGTCTGCCGCGTACCTGTATCACTAGTATTCATCTCATATCACAGCCATTGAATCACCACACCCTTTCAACTTTTAAAAATATCAAATGCAGCGATGTGCGCCAAACTCGCATATTTTAAGGAATCTTTGAAAATGCGGGTGCCGTCAACTAGAAATTTGCGGGTGCTATCTAGAAAGGCGGTTTCTTATTTTAAGGCTGGGCAGGCGGAAGTTCGTAAAAAGCTAGTAGAGAGCTTTCAAACAAAAAAGTTTGTGAAAATTGGTTAAGAATTGGCCGAAATCGTTTGACTGGAACGACACTGGAATATTCCACCCCAAAACTGTTTTCTTTATTTAGCAACTTTTCGCACCCGCTTTTCGACTTTTCTAGGCCAGAATTTTACGGAGATTACAAAAAAACTAAAAAGCGGGTGCCGAATATTTCGAATAACATGTGTTTTTACTGCGCCTTGTATTGTTCAGTTTGCGATAGCTTCGTGTCCTGACAAATACAGTATCCATGTGTTCATTTTCCGGGTCAAACTTTGTATTTTGCTCACAAAATTGCGGGTGGCTAAGGAATATTCCACCCCGCGCACATCGTTGATCGAATGGTAAAGTCATCACCGGACTACATACCGTGATAATAAAAAAATGCAAAGGAGTACCTGACAAATCTGATGAGTGTCCACCTTTTCGGGACAATGATGTTGTCGAATAAGCATACGGACATCCGTTCGACTGCTCAGTTCCTGATAGACAACGACTCATCTCATCTCATTACAATAACTAGCAGTTCCATGCTCTCAGTTACGGTTACTGTAGCATAGCAGCTAAGCTTACATGGTTAAATGAGCTCAGTAAATCAAATACAAAAAGCCTCTGTCACCTTGATTGTCTTTCCCTTGATTCCAATTATAAGTCCAACCAGACTGTTCGGGATCTCAAACTCGTATAGGGGATTGGAGTCAGTGAGGGTTCCTGAGAGGAGTTTCGTTAGTCCCTTCCCTTCTATAATATTCCCCTCCCCTTCTTCTCACCATTCGGAGTAGTGTTAACTGAGTGAGCATCGTCCAAAGGAGACAAAGAAGAGGCGAGTCCCCCAGTCGCCCTTCCCGAGTCCTTCAATGTGCCGTATACTCCCCCCATCCCCCTACTGTAACCTCCCTTACCGTAACCCCGTATTCCCCTCAACATCTCACCGTATGGTCACTCGTCGTGCTCATTCTACTGCTACACAAACTACTACTTCCACTGTCCCTTCCACTCTTCCCTTCACTCTCCATCATCCATCTCCTATTCCCTCTCCACATTTTCTTCTCTTCTTCCTCATTCGGATAACTAATCGATACTGTCACAGGGGCTGCATTGACAGCATATGGGAAGTAGGCTATGTGGGGGACTCTGTGAGGGGGAGGGGTGGACTGGAAGAGGGGAGTACCGATGAGGGAGGAGTAAGGGGGGAGGGGGGAGAGGATAGAGGAACAGGCAACACAAGGAGAGGGGGCAAGCATTCTGTCCACTCCCACGCGGAGCACAAGACAATCTTCGTTCATCAACCTGTAGAGGGAATAAATAGAGGGGAATAAGGGGAAGGAGGAGTATCGAAGGGGAAAGGAAACACAAGGGAAACATCTACTCAAGCAAGGGAACCACGATATAGCAAGTGATGAGAGAGAAGACTGTGGCTATCGAATGTACAGTCAGATTGGTTACACTAGCAAGGATAACATTATGTGAGATATTAGAGTAGAAGATAATGAAATAAGACTGGAATGGAGAAAGAATGCTGAGAGTTGGCTGAATACTGTAAGGATATTGATTGATTGACACTTGTTATAGACTTGTGAAGGGAAGGGAAGGGGAGGAGTAAGGGAGAAGGGAGAGAGATAAGAGAGACAAGGGGAGGAGAGAGTCAAACTAAGAGTATCTCTTTCTCCCTTGACAGTCTGTCAATTACCTCCCCCTCCTTATCCATCTCCATACCTATAACTGTCCCTGTCTCTTCTTCCTCTTCTCTTATTCCCAACCCGCTTTATTATTACCCCTTTCCCTCCTATCTCCCCCTCCTTCTTCCCCCTCTCACTGTATCCTCCTCTTACCCTTTTCATTCCCTCGTTATTCCCTGGCGTGAAAGAACAAAAGAGACGTACAAATGTTACAGAGGTAGGCAGATCAAACAAAGACGTCGAAGGCGAAGGACAAGGCGGAAAAGGAGGGATGGGGAAGGGAATGAGGGGGGGAGGGCGGTATGGAAAGCAAGGATCAAGATGGAACGTATCTTAACAATACAGGGAAGAGTAGAACGAAAACAAGGACATAATGATTCATTTTGTAACGCGGATTCCAGTGTCTTTCAAAATGATCTGACTGGATTTCAGTGTGTTCCTGCTTTGTCTCAAAATTAAACGGTATCCTTTCAAAGCGTGAAAAAGTAAACAAGTAAACAACGTTGCGACGAAATCGCAATTTATACATTCCGATTTTCTATACTATAAGCAAGGCAAGAGGGTGAAAATCACTGTGTGAGATCCTGATTGTCTAGTAATTAAATATCTCATGTTAACCCCTTCTCTAATTTGAATGTTTCTTCGTCAGTATTCATCACTTTTTAGAGTAAACCTCTTAAAGGGACATGGAACCCATTGTCAAGTGAAGCTTATACGAACGATTTTGTCAAAATTAGAATAAAAGCAAAAGGAAAAATCACAAAAATTAAAAGTATTCGAGAAATGATTTTTTTTAGAATTTCTCAAACATTAAAAAATGAGAAGGTCAATATTTACACAAGATCATCATGTTTCTCAGCTGTCAAAAAGTTGTAAACAACATTTTCCTATGTTACCCGTAGATGACAACAAGAATACATAATATGAATAGTTGGAGCATATTGCTTTTCTAGCCATCGAGAATTCTCGCGGGTTGTTAACTCTCATTGGAACACCTCTTATTAATATTCTGACTAATCAATTCTCTCGAACAATTGACTCTTACAATAAATTGAAAAGCATAATGATCAACTTTTTGAAAGTTTTTGGAAAGAGCAAATTGGATTATAGGAGAATATCTATCCGTTCAACAGCTAAACCCTTTCAATGATTCAACCATCATGCTCTTCTTCATAGCACTTTTTAACTAATAAAAGAAATTGAAAACGAGAGTTGATGTGAATAAACTAACGATTAATATGGAAGAGAAAGGAACGGATGAAAAGAGAGAAGAGAATAACGGAGTCAAGGAAAGGGTACGGAGAGAGACCATAAAAGGGAGAGGCAAGGTGCATAGCTCATGTGTCCAAACCCTTTCTACCACTTACACTCTCTCCCTCTTTTCTCTCTCTTCGCTCCCCCCTCCCTCCCAACTCTCTCTCTCTCTCTCTCTCTCTCTCTCTCTCTCTCTCTCTCTCTCTCTCTCTCTCTCTCTCTCTATTCTCTCTCCCTCCCAACGTACTAATCACGTCAGATAAACGGCTGTCTGTGGAAGGCTTGAGAGAAAAGAGACAAATGAATGAAAGAGACACGTGATAATGAGGGATGACAGAAGGACAAGAGAGGGGGAGAGATAAAGAGGGAAGAAGAGGGAGGGGAGGGGAAGGAGAGAGGGCAACAGTCATAGACAACAATACAACCTAAAGACATAGTGTCATGGATCAATCCAATCAAAGACTAGTTATGTCCATACGTGGACAACTATCCTAACTCTGCGTCATAGTTTGCAATAATTTTGGTAGGCTCACATTTTCTTAAAGGGACATGGAAGCGAGAAATTTTTTGAAACCGAATATGGTTATCCTTGTAAAATATGTTTCTTAGACGATAATAAACATAATAGCTTTTGAAAAATATTCTTAAAAATTTCTTTAGCGAGAAATATTTATTTGTTCCGGGAATACCTCGATGACATTTACCTCGTTCCTATGCGCTAAACGCACACGAGCGTTTAAATTAGCCCAAGACCAGACATTTAAATTTCATTAGACACGGAACATGGCCAAATTTCAATTCGTGATACTTTTCGCTTCGAGACTTCTGATATTCAAAAAAATTCGGCGGCGACGCGCACGCGACGCTCGTCGCCACTCTAGGCGTGCGTACTCCAGCAACGAAAAGTGCGAAAAGTAACAGGCGGTAATTTAAAATTCCGTTACAGTATACCTGGCGCATGTTCCGTTTTTAAATGTCTGGCGGGATCATACGTGACGCAGAAAGACTGGGCCTTGGCTGGGAAAAGATTTTTAGGGTATCTCGCGAAGTAGACATTTTTGTGCACTCTGATTTTGGTTTTTATATTATTTAGGCGATAAAACTTTCATACGAAAGCCAATCTTTTTTGGCTTCCATGTCCCTTTAAAAAGATTTGTAGGCTTGAAAATGTACGATTTCGTACACTGATTGGGCCGTTTCACAAAACATTGCAAGGAAGATTGTCCACGTAGGATATGTCTAGAATTGGGTAAGAGAACAAACCAAGATAAAGACATAATTAATTTATCACCAATATCGGCACATCAATAATGGATAAGGAAGTTTGCATTATGCATATCCCTTATCTGATTTCACTTTTCTACGCATCGCACATAACTTAAATAATGATGTTGGTATGATGAAATCTCATGAGACCAGAGAGAAATGAGACAAGGTGTTGTAGAGTTTGACAAGGAGAAAGAAGGAAATGGTAGAGAGACTAGGGAAGAAGAGAAAGAGAGAGAGGAGAGGGGGGAGAGGGACAGGGAGCGGGACGGGCAAGGGAAGAAAGAGACAAGGACATTAACTTACTTGCTACTCCCCTTCTCTCTCTTCCAATTCCCTCCCCCCTTCCAACCCATTGTACAGATATCTTCCTTCACTGTAAATGTCATCAATGCGTAGATTCTCTTCAGTACATCAATATATTTACCATACATAATACGGTATTCGTCCTACCTTCTAACCATCTCTCTTACTTTCCCTCCCTACTACCCCTCCCCCTTCTCTCTCTTTCCCATACACGTTACCTGTACAAGAACTGCTTTTCAACTAGTATCCGCACTTTGAAGAGGAAAGAGATAGTGGATCGAAATTGAAGGGAAGAGGAAGGGAAAAGAGATAATGAGGAGACGGTTTGAGAGAGAACTTATGCGATAAAGGAGAGGGGGAGGGGAGGAGGAGGGAGAGGGAAAAGAGAAGGGGAGCAATGAAATATGGAAGGGGTTAAGGGAGTGCAGCTGTCTACACTCTTCATACCCTTTATCCATCCAACCCACCCTCCACCCCTCTATTCCCTGTCTTCCCTATGCACCGTACCCCATCCACCCCGACCTCTCTCCCTCTTCATCCCGTCTCTCTTCATTCTACCAAGAAGATAAAGAGATCTTTCATGTTATGCAAATGAGTGGTATATCACTCATCCCTCATTATTTTTTCCTTCTTTCCACTAGAGAGTGAGGAATTAACATTGTTCTCCTTCGAACATCCATTTTTTCCTCGATGTTCTCCCTTCACCGGTGTTCGAACATCGATGTTTCAAGAATCGTCAATGTTCGAACATTGGGAGGGAACATCGAAAGGAACATTCATTTTTCACGTAAACTGCCTATTGCACAGGCGGTCAAGAGAAGAGTGAACCTTCATTAGCAAAAAAAACCACCCACTTTTTCGATGTTTTTCGATCATAAAAAATTTCAAAACTAAAAATTTGAACAATTATCTATCTTGTAGAGCCGCTTCTCAGCTATCGAACACATATTGTGGTTTGTGTGTATCTATTGTCGCCCCGGATCCTTTAGGCTTTGAAGATCAACGAGTTTTCAGAATTCTCTGCATTTTGGCTGAAAAGCTGTATATTTCATGTGTTATTTACACATAAAGTACCCACAAGTGACCGTAGTCAAACAGATAGTACGGTAGAGAGGTTTGATATGCTGCACGCATAATTCTCCGCGAATTCCAGTAGACTTTGTTTGGAACTGTTCTGCACGTTTGGTTTGCTTCAAACTGGGTTACCAAGGACTTTCTCTGCAGCTGAGAATGACTCTTTTTAAACCCCAGCACGCTCTCATCACAATATGTCTATTATTTCGTTTGAAACAGGCACGAAATTGATCCAAACTGAACTATCTTATTGGTAGACGCTTAAATTTCTAAGGAAACCGAGAATGTTGTCCCAAAGAATATTTAGATTAGCGAAATAGTTCTCTTCAAATTATAGACAATTAGGGTTCAGCTAATGATTATGAAAGCGGTTGATCGCAAATACCAGGCTCGTATCGATGTTGAGGCTTGAAGGTTGCGATCAAAAGCATTGTGAAATGAAACTGCGCATGATATGCTCATACCTGCGCAGCCGTATTAGATTCTAAGCCGGACACCCGTGCTTTTTTAAAGTTAAAACTCACTTCATCATCGGAAACACGTTCTTTACAATCATACATGAACAAAATACAGCAGAAATGGTGCATTTTGAATCGGAAACACGTGGAGTTTACCATAATATTCCCACCGGACACCCGTTCAAAAGTATTTTCGTGTGATATCTAAATCAGGCTGCGCACGTACGAATATATGCTAGCGCCTGTAATAAATATAGTGATCAATGGGTTTCTAATCATCCGGCGAACCCCAGATCCAACCTTACAATTGTTCAAACCAAACGTTCCCAGTCCAAGGTAGGCTGATTTCACGAAGATGCTTTCCGCTGCTGATAAGAAGCATTGGTTCCCCAGCCTGAAGCAAGCCAAACGTGCAGCACACTCCCAAACAAGGTCTATTGGAATTCGCCGTGCAGCATATCAAACCTCTCTACCGTACTATCTATTTGACTACGGTCACTTGTAGGTACTTTATGTGTAAATAACACATGAAATATACACCTTTTCGTGATCGAAAAACATCGAAAAAGTGGGAGGTTTTCGCTTCTGTTTCATGATTCTTCCCTCTCCCCGCGGAGAGAGGCGGGCCATGCTAATGAAGGTTCACTCTCCTCTTGACCGCCTGTGCTATTCGAGGTTGAACGAAGCTTTTGCTCGAGATAATCAGGTTAAAGCGACTGCATTTCCCAAGCTGAGAGGAAAGAATGATAGGAGAACAGTCAAGAGATTTATGCTATTTAACTATGTTCGAACATCCTCTTCATGTTCCCAAAAAATCATTCGGAACATCGGGAAATGGGCGAATCGGTGTGTGAACATTTGTTCAAACCTCACTCTCTACTAGAGTCTCTACTTTCCACCTCCCCCGTTCATACGATTATAGTGCATTAAAAAGATCCATCGGAAAATCATTCCGAATATAAGGCGAGAGAGTGTGCAAAAGTGAGGTAGTCTCATTTTGGAACGTGTTCCGGAACGGAAGAAACAGGCGGATCAGTTTATTCTACTATAGTTCTGATACGCGCAGTTCTCATCCGTCCGGTTCTCTCATGTCCTGTTTTCATGTGATCGGTTATCAAGCCAAAGTTCTCAAGTAAAACAAGCCCCTACCGTACCCCCTCACCTCTGATCCCTGACTAGCCATTCCAGGTGATTCAGCTCCTTCGTAAGAGTTATCAGCCCTTGCTTTCTCCTCTTCCTTGGCCATCGCTCTACAACCGCAACTTCTTCATCTTCTCTTTACAGCATTTCATTCGGGTCTATTTAGCGATTACGTCTCAAGATCAATTCATAATGAACCTCTGACTCGAATGGGACCTACCCTGTATACCCCTATCCCCCTCCCCTCATTCCCCCCACAACTCACTCCGAAAAGCTCTTCTCGACGTCTTCAGCCCAATTGAAGTTCTCGCAAACTTCTAATTTCAAGGTTCCCGTTCTCTCCAAAGTAGCCTGCAATTGACAATCAACTCCCTCTTACTGACAAACAACAATTTGCCCTTAACAGGAAGAGAAAGAGAGTGTCACCTAAGGAGTAAAGGAGTATGGTATGTAAACGATAGACTTTGCTACATCACCTTAGCATATGGCACACGTCACAGAGTCAACAACTTTATTAACCTCGTGCAACTAAAAAGTGAGACAACCTCATACACAAGAGACTATTCTATTCGTAACAAAGTCAGAGTTGACAGAGAGATAAGGATAGTAAAGATAGCATGGGAGACTAATTGTAAAATATACTCTGCACAGGGATAACTAACCGGTTGCTCCATTTCAAAGTCTCCTTCAGAATGCTGTTCACTTGACTTTGATTGAGAGTCGGTATCCGATAGATCAGAAGACATCTTCAATTGTTCTCTTATTCCCTTTTCCTCAAAACGAATGCTCAGTCTTCGGAAAGCTTCAAAGTGTCTTGCTTTTGTACGGATCCCTCGAGTGCGTATCCCCTTCCCTATTACCCTCCCGTTCTTCTTCTTCATGTCCTTATTCTGAACCGCTCACCTCATCCAAACTTCCTTCTCCCTTTCCATCCTCTACTCCGATTCCCTAAACAATTTCTTCTTTAACCTCTCTTCTCCTCCATTATTCCCCATCCCTCCCATCATACAGGGGCAGAGTTACAGTCACATGCTTCAGATTATGCCTATCAGTGAGCAGATTCAAAGTCCTATTATCCTGCCAATAACTTTTCGTGCGCCTGTTAAGTTGAAGGGACCTTCAACCCACTTTTACCAATAATCACTCTTTACGTCATGGTATGGATCAGCGCACCCTGATTCTGATTCAGAAATTCCCATTTTCTGATTTTGCCATTGAGCATTATCGAGCTTAAAAGAGCCCTTTTCGAGCGAGAGACCGTGCAAAGTGAGGAGAGCGCAGAGAGTGAAACAATCTAATCCCCAATTAGCATACACGAGCCCTTCATGTTTTGACGGAGTGAGGAGACTACCACACGACCACTCACCCCCCACCATATATGCTTCCCTTTACCACCCTCACCTCGTGCAATCCTTCTTTACAATCCATCAACTTCTCGCAATTGACATCATCCATCGAGATGGTCATCTACAATACGAATAATTATCAACTATTCAGGAATGGATATACTTCGTCTTGTATTAAAGATAAACAATGGAAAAGGCAGATACAGAATGGGAAACAAACGAGATGGTTAAGCATGTAACATTTCTAGGTCACAAAGGGATGGAACAGCAGAGTGAGTGAGAGGGTGGGGAAGGGAAAGAGGGGAGAGGAAGAGGAGGCTCTCTTGCATTCATTCATACCCCATCGTTACCCAATTAGTCCCCTATTAACTCCTTCCGAGTCCTTCGTGTCTTCTAGAGTCAAGTCAATCATCTCCCCCCCCCCCCCCCACTAAACGTTCCTTCCTAGCCCTCCCCTTCCTATGATCCCTCTTCTTCTCTTCCTCTTTCATCCCATCCCCTTTCTCTCTCACTTACAAACCTCTATCCCTAATCGCAAACAATATGAACATTTCCATCTTTTCTCTCGCTTTTCACTTTCCATCAATACAAGCCGACATAATCTGATCTGCACGAGAATTCTCATATCCAAATCGAATCAAAGAGTAGTAAACATGAAAAAGAGAGATAGACATTTGTGTTGGACTTATTTTGCAGACTTTGAAAAACAGATATGTTCAGGGAGAGGGGATAATATATTGGTGGTAAGAAGAGAGGGAGAAAGAGAAGGCGACAAAGTCTAACGTAATAATGAAATAATAACCTTGCGAGTCCTTTCTTGTCTCTTCTTGTACCAAATGTAAAGGGCGAAAACTGAGACGGAACCGAGAGCCGCGAGAAGAGCGACTTGCTGTTTCCTGCACGGAAAGATTGGGGTATGGTAGGAGGGGGGGGGGTACATAGATGAAATAGTACGTTGGAAATGACCTATCCAGGACACTTTGTTCTGATTCTTAAAGGAAAAATAAAGGCACGTCGAAATTATACAACATGATTATTTGATCTATAGAAGGGAAGAAGGATTCGAGTTATGGTATGGGCTAGGTGAAGAACCATACATTCCTTGTCAGGCAGTATTCTTTCTAAGCTAATCACTAGTAAGCCGGCTAATCAACAGAGATGTTCTTTTTCAATACGTTTCATTGCTTTTGGTGACCAGACGCATCGCGGTCGAATGATGTATGAAACATAAGTCTTAAAAGAGCTCTCAACTTTACAAGCAACTTATATCGTACGCAGGGGAAGAATACTGTATTTGATTATATTTTTCGCATGAGACCCCTCCCGCCCGCAAACCATCTTCTACTATAAAATGAGTGGTAAAAATACCCCATCGCTGTTCTAAATTCTCGATTTACATGCCCACCCTAATGCCACTAGAAAATTATCCCTACCGCAAAATACATTATAAATACGAGTATTTATCCCTTGATCGTACGTCTCGAAAACTGGTTGGCATATCCGGTATAGTCCGGTATTGTACCTGACTGACAACATGTGAGCGGTACAATAGCCAAGAATGAATGAATGAATGAATGAATAGCCGCCTCCTGGCGCACTAAGCAAATTCCTTCGAGATTTAGCTTGCCCGTACGCGTTTTATACGTAAGGTGCTGACAAATTATTAAAATTCATTCATTTTGACCATTTTTGATCGCCGACCAATTGACGCTCCCCCCGTCACTTGGTGTGCTGCAAAACATTCTCCTTTGCGCACAGCATGTTCCAGCACCTTGGAGGTCACTGATGCTCATCAAAGCCGTAAACAACATTTGTTCTTACTGTAACTTCAAAAAATCGTATGCTAATGAAGCAGTCTCTCTTGTCATGACCACTTGCATAGGGATTAGACTAATTAATGGTCATTTGCATAGGGAATTTGGCAAAATACCATGGGACCTATCAGACAGGCGGACACGTTGTATTGCGCTGCGCAATTCGAGCGCGCATCAAGTGGCAAAACAACCCGTAAACACGCGAATTTTGAAAATCGGACGATACCTCGCACAGAAGCCGAACACGGGGAAGCTAGAACTCAGTGGAAGTTTTAACCTCCTCAGTGCGTCAGGAGGTTATTGTACCGTTTAGTCCGGTACTATACCGTACTATTCCAAATTTGTCAACCAGTCTTCGCGACGTACGATATTGTCTTCCCCATTCCATTCCTGTTCCCCTCTTACCTTGTAATTCCGGACAAAAGAGGTGATTGTCGAGGGAAGGATGACATCTCTGTAAATACCATTCATTCCCTTTTTTCTCTTCTACTCGTAGCTCTAGGGCGGGGGGAGAGGGAGAGGGAAGGGGGGAGGGTGTGGGGGGAGAGGGACATACCGGCAACGAGAAGAATGACGAGAGCGGAGAGAAGGAGACAGCGGTTTCTGCTGCAATAGTGCCCTTCTTCCTATCTTCCTCTCCTTGGTCTCTACTACAATTGAGAAGGGTCATTACTGCAGTCCCTACCCCTTCCTATCATAAACATCCACAAACTCACTAAGTTAGTCAGCATTTTGTTTACAGCAGGCTACCTAATGCTTGAAAGATTAGTACAGAAAGCTACCCAACCACGGTGCCTACAACCGTGTCCATCTATGCTTTCCACTTTATCAACTTTGTATCCCTTAATCCACAATTTCAGCATACCATTGAACGTTTTGAAACTCCTTTTAATTTCAAAATATGATATTTATTTCTAGGAGTTTATCTCAGTTTATCTTGCGAAATGTGCGTCTTCTCCACCGGAGATAGCGGAGATTCTCCACCGAATGCTTTCCCCCGACGTCATTCCCAATCAATGAATAGACTCCCGTGTTCTCTTCCCACAAGCAACTCTCTCTATACAGTCTCCCCCTCCCTTACAAGACAGGCATATTCCCCACTATATTCCACTCCTTCACTGTCCCCTTCCTCTTTTACTCTCTACATCCACGTCATTCTATGCTTCTCCTCAATTAAGTCGAGGATAGGGAGGGAACGAGGGGGATGACAGAGAGGGAAAGGGGGAGGGGAGAGAGAGGGAGGGGGAATAGAAGGCAATGGAGAAGGGAGTCCTCAGCTGACTCCCCTCAACCACAATAACACACAGAGGGAAAGACTCAACGGCGACGAAGGCAGAGAGGGGGAAGAGAGGGAGGGAGGGTAGAAGGGGAGTCTGAGGGCCTCTTTCAGCCCCCTCAACCATAGATCGATATCCTCGAAGGGAAATGGAAAAAGAAGAGAATGAAAAGAGAGAAATGGACGATATTGGACAGAGGATACAAGAGAAGGGGAAGGGAGAAAGACTTGGAGGCAAACCGAGGGAATAGGAGGATAGGGGGAAGAGTAGATGCGCAGGTTCGCTAGTAGATTAATGCAGTCACCCTCCCGCACATAAAGATCGTGAGTTTTAGTCAAGCTTTTTTGCAGAAGGCTACTCAATATTTGGAAAAGTTGTGCAGTAAACGGTCCAATGACGGTACCTGCAACCCCGTCCATCTGTGGAAGGCATAAGGGGAAGGATTCCAGAGAGAGGGGAAGACACCACACATGAGACCGTGTCATTTCCAAGCACCCCTGTCCCCTCCAACTACCCAGTCCCCCCTCAAGAGTCAGTCCAATACACCTCTTCCCCCTTCACCACTTACATTAGAGCCGTCGTTGATATGCGAAGGAGACTCGTGGTCTCGTAGGGAAAAGGGAGTGTAAGGGCACTATTTACAGGGGTACTGTAGGAGGAGGGGAGTACTGTAGGGAGGAGAGGCCTCCTCCCAGTGACAGTCTATGTAGATAGAGAGTAGTTGTCTTCTCTCAGTGTCTACATGCAATGAGTAGAATACCCGATACTCTCCTTGGAAGGGGGCGGAGTCTCGTGGATTGAGACGTCTCTCTCGGTCTTGCTGCTATGTATTCACAGCACGTCATCCTCCTCCGCTCCCTCCCTCTCCCCCTTATTTACTCCTTATTATAACTAACAAATTCTTTTTTTGCATACAACTCAAATTGGGAGTTCAATCGGACAGGCTAATTAGCATGGACATAGTTAGCGGTACCGAGCATATTTATTTTATTTATTTCCATACGCCTGGGAGGACGTGGTCGGGGCCAAAGTGGATGCGGACATTGGTCAATCAACCGCAATGACTTCACTCATGTGGCTCATATTAATTTTACATAATCGGAATAGGTGCTCGGTAGCTTTGCTTTCTTAAAGACTTCATTTAACTTCTTTGCAGTTCGTATGGCAAAAGAGGATTCCCTCTGA
>LS898434.1:131003-143941 GCA_900490955.1 Micoletzkya japonica | reverse complement strand
GGGGGGGCACGACCGTTTATCTGGCCCAACCCCATACATTGAAAATGCAGTAAGCACGGCACAATCAGTTCGCGATAGTCATACGGTAACTGAAACTTTACCGTAACCCATTTTCGTCAAAAATTTGAATATTTTCTTTGTTTTCTGCACCAAACTGTTGCGCCATTATCTGCATTTTCTAGTTTCCAAATAGAAAAATTTTTGGTCATTTGTGCGTTGAGATATGACTTTTAATGTTGAAATATACGGTATCAAAAAGGCTATAGTATGCTTTGCGATTGTGCCGTTTCAGGATGTAGGGTGAGAACGTACGCGGGGGAGGAGGACTGGTGGTTATTGAGGGAATACTCACTAAGGGAGTGGCTGAAATGGGACGAGCATCGGGACGAAGAACTCTGTTGAAGAATGCGGAGAAGGTGGGGTATTGAGAGAGGTCTTGCTGAAGGAAAGGGCAAGAGAGTGGGGAGTACGGTAGGCAAGGGATCGGGACTCCCGTCACGGGATAACAATTCAATTAATACAGCAAAGACAGCACACAATACTCACGATTTCCGCTTCGTCCATTCTGCATTCGTACACCCGTGCATACAGTCCAAATAAAGGCTTTCGCAGTGACTTCGGTATCTCCTTAATCTCTGCTCCTTATCTACCGTACCCCATCACCCCTACCGTACCCCTCTACCGTACTCCTGCCCTCGCTCACCTTACTAGCTAGTCCTCCTGCTACTCTCGATGCGACATTGAGTGGAAGGGAGAAGTAAGTTCTCATCTGAACAGGCACGACCACTCCATCCTTTTCTCTGCAGAATACAGCATCTGCACACTACCGTACACCTCCATACACCCTACCGTACTCCCACCTACCGTACCCCTCCTTCCCAGACCGTACCTGCCAATCCTCATAGTAGTGCGAAGGGTCAACGATTTGTCTCCAATCAGGAGTGAACAGTTGACCAATGTAAAGGAGAGACGACGTTCCGATGACTGTACTAGCACCGAATAACAAACGGCCTGTTGAGAGGAGAGTGAGAGGAGGGAGGGGGAGGGGGGGGGGGAGGGGGAGAAGGACAGGAAGAGGGAAGGAAAAGAGTGGGGAGATGAATGAAAGAGATACTACGACATCATGTAGATAGGAACGATAACTATGGGTAGACAGAGCATGTAGTTATAAGAGCAGGGAGGAGAGGGAGGGGGAGGGAAAGAGCAGTAGAGAGTTATAAAGATGCTCGACACTCCTCAATTCATGAGGCCTCTCTCTTCGTTCAATACTTGCATGGACCAAGTAATGTTGTCCTTTCGAGTTCTCTACTTGGTATACATGTGCATAATGAAGAGTAAGCAACTCACGACGAGTCTTAGTTGATGAAGTTGACCGGGATATAGAAGAGGCTAATCGACGGATGAACAGCGACATTCTGAATCCGCTCTACTTATGTTTCATACTATCACAAGTACCAATAGGCTAGATAACCTTATGCAAGAAACTTGCGAGGATTCGTTTATCATTTATCATAAGGGTGAAGAGTAAGAGTAAGAGAAGAGTAAGAGTAAGAGTAGGAAGAGTAAGAAGATGAAGAACGGCGGTAGCTGGTCCACTTCAAAGTATCTCGTAACCGTACAAATCGGCAAGTCTGCTATCGAGAGTAGACAACGTGACGAGTACATTCTCCTCGATCCTTAACATCCCTTCCCTCCAATTCCCTTGTCTCCAGTCACCTCTCAGACCGAGATCCATTGGCAACCAAGGGCTTGATGAGGAGAGAGAAGGCCTCCTTCAACAGCAACATCTACCCTGTTCCCTTCCTCTGCGTCTCTAACACTCTCCCTCGTCTGCACTCTCTGCTTACTTGTGAGTTATTGTATTCAGCCGCTTCATCAGCCTCGATAGCAGCATCTAATCCATCGATTCCCCCGAATACCACCAGAATGCGTCTTAACTCCTGCATTCTCTTCCTTACTCTCCCCACCCTCACGCTTTATCCATAGTATTCACTTCCAATTCACATGCTCTCGTTCCCTTCGGAGATGTTCCAATGATCATATCGTACTTCTTATGATCGATCACCTCAACCCCTCATTTATCCTCCTCTTCATACAGTACCCTCCATCCCCCCTATACAGTACCCTCTCACCTCTCCAATTCTCTTGGCAATCCTGACATTGTATCCCCAATACATACCAGTCTTCTCATTAGCCTTCCTTGCACTTGTCACTTTCCCTCGATACCGCTTCCCACTATCTACAGTTATCCCTCTCCTCTCCCTCTTCTCTCCTACCGTACCTGTTTCAATCGATCCCATTTCTACCGTAATTCTCGTTCCAGGAGGGAGACTAGACTCTTGTTCCAGCTCCAATTCCTTGTCCAATCCGATATCAACGAGTGGGCCTCTTCCCTTCTTCACAGGTTTGTCTAATACAACTCCCTCTCGGTATCGAAGAGATAAATCATTTGATTTGAGATGATGCTGAGAGTCGAGTGGGTTGAGGAGACCTTTGAGATAAGCCTTAGTCTTTTCCATCTCTACTCTCTCCCTCTATTCTACCGTAACCCCCTCATACCTGCATACTGTAATGGCCGCTGTCGCAAGAACAACGCTTTGCGTAGATATTGTGGGCATTCAAGGTACTGTAAGAGAAGAGACCACGGTATCGGAAGAGTAGAGGGGAACCTCGAGGATTCGAGAGAGATGGAAGTTCGCTTCGACGTTTGAGGGAGATGGAACGATGTCTCCATACCAACTACCAGACCAATACGAATCGAGTTGACTGTAATGCTATTGTGAAGAATAAGACAGATATATTATACGCGAGAAGATTAGTGTGAAGAAGAAGAAGATTAGTCTGAGCACTCGCTATGGTTCTCTTTTTGAGCCTACTCTCACAAATGTGTGTGTGTGTGTTCACGCTCTGAAGGCATGTCCCAGTATTTATAGAAGCGTAAAGCATAACCGGGAAAAAGACTCAAAAAGAGAACCCTAGTACTCGCCTTTGAGTCATTCTTCCCGTTTCATCGTACACCACGATCTCCGATACTTGGAAGAGTGTCGCAGCCCGTGCGATCTAAACCATTTATGTTTCTTCTCTCACGTTCTTCTAGAAATGCTTCGGATAACTTGCAGTGAGGTATACAGTACCCTTCATCATTCGTCCCCTCCCTATGCATCTACAGTACCCCTCATCATTTGTCCCCTCCCTATGCATCTACAGTACCCCTCATCATTCGTCCCCTCCCTATGCATCTACAGTACCCCTCATCATTCGTCCCCTCCGTATGCATCTACAGTACCCCTGACCGTTCTAGTACTTCCTTACCTGCCCTGCCATATACGTTCTCAACTCTGAACTTTGAGCATTCAGAAGAAAGGATCCGGGGATGGCGATACTGAGACAGTAAGGCTTGCCTGTATAACAAACACTCCTTTAATTCCCCTCCCCTTCCCTTCTCATCCATCCGTCACACTAACCTTTATCTTCGTTTATTCCCTTGTTTATTCTCTCCTTCGACTCCTCAATGTACCGTTTATCTCTCTCATCACCTCAATTCTCTTACCTTTTCTCCCTCCAAAATGGCAACTTTCCTTTCTTCCTTCTCTTTCGCCCGTTCCTTCTTTTTGTCTCTCCAAGTCGTTTCCTTTATTCCCAATTTAGTCTTGAAGAGTCTCTTCCTCACTAATTTCTTCATAGCCATCTCATCATCTCGTTTCCCCATTCTAAACAATCAATCAATGATATCCTTTAACTCAATCGATACCAATCCGTGTATACGGTAATTCCACTGTCAATTCGACCGCTTCCGATAAATATACTCTTTATATCTGCATTTGTATAGTAAGACGCATAAAGACAACGTTTTTCTGATCCCATCTAACAAGTATGTTGTACTATGAACAATAATATGAATAATATGAAGTCTCTTATAAGCCCTCCCTATTACAAGGAAAGTGAAGGAATCGTTAGAAGACAATAAAGTGATGATAGGGTAATCTGGTATGACTCTGTTAGCTATGAACCGATGGAATCGCGGATTGTATCCCGAGGGGAGTTGTGTCTAGGGAGTACTGTACTCGAGGAGTACTGTACAAGGGAGGAGTACCGTACTACTCACGGGCCCTCCTGTACAAACGAATCCGAGTCCCCTTCCCGACTGAAGGCTTGTTGCTGCAATCGAGAATACACTATGTAGTTATAGCATATCCACTTTTATTAAATATAAAATAAATGTTAAAAAAACGAACCCCCGATACGAGACTGAAGGCAGAATTAGATGAAGTGATAAGAGAAGAAGCAGGGAGAGGGGGAATGGATTGGACTCCGATTATGGGAGATGAGAAGACGGGGAAAGGATTGGCCAGAGAATGCACCTCAAGGAGAACACTGTCTACTCGTTACTGTACCTCTTCTTCTTCAAAGGACCATCACATAATTCGGGTACTGTACTTCCACCACCGTAACCCCTCCCTTATCAATTTAACCGTAAGTACTCACCCCTGCGATTCTCTGCTCTTCTTGAACTCCATCCATTGGATTCGGATGACTTATCTGTAGATACTGAAATTAAACATTGCAAACATTTCAGTATCTAAAAAGTCTTATAGCCAATTTACGCACTGACAAATATGACAAAACTATAATAAAATATAAAAGGTTAGTAAGTGATAAGCTAATAAAAGAAGATACCTGTAGAGGATTGTGAGCAGAGACTTCAGACAGAAGGGCAACTCTTGATTGGGGAATATGCCATGTCGGAGGCAATTCATTATGTGAACGAGGGGAAGCGGGATAACAGGGAACAGGGTATTGGGGCTCAGAGGGTACTGTAGGCATGGAAGGGTCAGGGGGTACTGTAGAGTAGGAGGGTTCGGTAGGACGGGAGGGAATGGAGGAGTGGAGGGGAAGGGAAGGCATATGGGAAGAAGACGAGGGAGGGTATTGAGGGCGAAGGGGGTGATGAGAGGGAGAAGAGTAGTGGTCGGAGTATGAAGTGGGGGGACTGGCAGTGGAGGGAGATGCACCCGAGTGGACTACCACTTCCATCTCAAGAGGGTACGGTAGGGGAGGGGTACTGTACGGTTACTGTAAGCGAGATTACACCACAAAGGATAAAGACTCACCAATTCGGGTAGCTCCATTGGAGCACTCCTGTACTCGTGTCCTTGTCCCTCTACCGTACTCCTCTCTCCCCCCTCTCTCTCCGTCTGTACTCTCTCTCCCCCCTCCCTCTCCGTCTGTACTCTCTCCTCTCCCTGTACTCTCTCTTCCCTCCCTCCCTTCACTTCCTCCATAGCAGTAGCCACTTGCACTCTCCTGGCCCCTTCGTTTCTCACAGCCGATACGAGACTGTTAGAAGGGGGAGGAAGGGAAGAAGAAGAGGAAGGTTGGGGTGGAGAGGGGAGCACCTTAAGAGAGGGATTGAGGGATTGAGGGGGACAGGGGATATCAATTAACTAACAACTTGTTCGTAATATCAATATACGTAGTATCAGGGAATTTCGAGCGAGATAGAGAATGGAAAAGAAGAGATGAACTGACTTCGGAGACTAGAGAAGAGAAGGCAGGGGTGAGACGAGATACTGTAACTTCGTAGAGTCCTGGCATTGATGAGAAGTTACCCTCTGAGGAGAGAACAAGCAACCTGAGAGAATGGAGGCAATAGGGGGGATGGGGGACTATGCATAGGAATAGTCATGGGAGGAAAGGTAGTGAGGGTAGAAGAGAGAGTGGAAGACGCCCGACTCACATGTTCTTGAGAGCCTCGGGCACAGCTTCGACCAGAAGATCGCCCCCTCCCACTAGAGAGTACCTCTCCATGTAGTCTAACACACGCAGCCACACGGGTACAAACGACGATTGACACGTTAGTTGACTGGAATGAGGGGAGTGAAGGGGGGAGGAACGGAAGGGAAGACTACCGTCTGTGGTTGAGTAGAATACGAACGACCGTCTGAATAGCACGAACTCTCGTCTCTTCCATTCCAATGGGATCCATCGGAGAGAAGGAAGTGAGGAGTTGCGAGAGAAGAGGGAAGAGAACCTGAAGGGAGTGCATGGGGATATGAGGGGGGGGGGGGGGTATCGATTGATCCATGGGGGGAAGAAGAAGCAAAGAAGGAACCTCTGCGAAGCACGACTCCCACTCGGCGATTCCCAGTCCGTCGTTCAACTCAGACAGGAGGAAGACACGCTGACAACAAGGAAATTAAGAGAGTTGACAAGAGACAAGCAAAACAGCCAATAGGAAGCCTATAGGGAGGAAACTTTCAACTGCAAGGCCGCTTACTTTCTAAAGAAAACTAAGTTTTACAGGAACTCTAGTGCAACCTTGGTTTATGAAAGGCTTACAGTCAGAAAATAGGGCTAAGTACATTGGGAAGGAATGTTTAATTGTAAGTATGATCAAGTCTAAGAAAGGTACTCACAACGAGAACACTCGATGCTTGGCCTCGGACTTGTCTACGACAGTCACCACACAGACGGCACACTGCTTGCAGGAGGGGACACCAGATGAGAGACCACATTTGGGAGGGAGAAGAGGCTGAATGGGGCGATGGGGGAGTACGGTAGGGGGAAGGGGGAGTACGGTAGGGGGAAGGGGAAGAGATACGGGCATCACTCACCCTGAGACCATTCCCTGAACATGGAGGGAGTCTTGACGAAGAGAACGTAGCACGAATCGAGGAAAAGGAGGGATGCCTGTGGGGGGACTCTACTACTTTCGCACGACGACACCTTACTTCCCCATCTAATCTCACTCCCTTCCCCCTCACCTGCAGATACCGATGCGACAGTTCCTCTTCCTCTTCCCTAGCCTTCTTCGCTTCTTCCTTCTCTACTTCCGTTGTCAATTCCTTCTTTCCCCCATGACTTCTCCTCTTAACTCTCTCTTCACTCGTATTTATCGATCGCAATGATTGTTGCTCCTTTCCACTCAACGGCCCGGCAGCGTATCTCAAGAGAATTACAGTAGGCTACAGTATCCCTTCCTAGAAGTAGTCGACTTACTTTCCTCCATCCAAACTCGCTTCAATCATAGTCCTTAGACATTCGACACTCGATACGATATTCTCGGGAGTGACATGGACACAATCGTGGAATAGGAAGGAGAGAGTTTCCGTCACCTACAGCAATCCATTCATTCCATCCCTACCCTACCGTACTCTCTTTATTCTACCGCTCGTCCACCTTATAACAATCTCTTTAATCCTTCTACAGTACCTTCCCATCTCTCACCACTCGTACCCCTTCCCTCCTCATACAGTACCCTTCCCCTACCGGATACCTTGAGGAATGCAGCCGGTTCATGCCTTCCCATATTCGTCCTCAATACGAGAGATGCCTTAGCATAATCCGATCCTCCCAATGCTTTCAATGCTTCTTCGGTTGCCCCCGTCGCTAAAGAGAATACGGTAGGGAATACGGTAATGCAAGTAGAGCATTCCATTCGGGCCTTTTGACGATTTTTGACTTAGTCACTACGTTTAAGCTTCACATGAAACTAATTGACGTTCCAGTTGACGATGTATTTATTGTATCTACCAGTACTGTTCGAACTCGAGCCCATAGATTCAAGCTGCCTATTTCAAGAGCTCGAACTTCTAAATTCCAGCAATCCTTCATTCATCGTAGATTAAATATTTGGAATAGGTTGCCAGATAATCTCTTTGATCAATCAGTCCTTACTTTTCGCAAGACTGTGCTAAATTATCTAACTTAACATAATTGCTAATCACATTGAGTCACCTGTTTGACTCTCTTAACCTACTAGTTATATTACTCTAATTCTGTGCCATTATCAATTTAATGTATTATCAACAACTAGTGTGGATAAAGAATGAATGAATGGATATATTTCATACATCCATTCATAACCGCGATCGTTAGCAAAAGCAGCGCTAAGCATATTGGTCAAAAGACGAATGGAATGCGCTAATTGCAAGATGCACGAGGGTTGTCGAGTAGGCCACTGTGTATGCTAACTGTGAATGAAATGCGCGCGTTTACCCACCTTCGTGGTTACAGCTGTCTTATCATTTCAATTGTTATCATTTCGTTCAACAGACACGTTCAAGGAGTGGAATGGTATCATTATTAGGGAAGGACTGACCATCGCTGTGAGTGAGATGAATCCATTCATTGGAGGGAGCACGGAGTGATACTGTACTGTCGCGAGTGGATGAAGACACGGAAGGGGAAGAAGCAGCTCAATTAGAGTAACCAATGCACTTTCCATATAAATACTGCTTGCTCATCAACCATCTAATAATAACTTCAAACAACAATGCATTTCAGAATGAAAGAGTGCAGTCCCCCCTCGACATGAGTAATAAGAGTGTGTGTGCAAGAGTAATCCCCAAGCAAGATCACCATGGTTCCTCGACGGGTCATCAGAAGTGTACCCCCTGTCATCGACGGTCCTTCGTTCCTTCCTTCTTTCCCCATCAGAATACGCATTCCTCTCATCTTCTTCCCTTTCCTCTTCCAATTCACATCGCACGTCACTACTCCTCACGGCAGCTCCTTAATTGAGTCTCTCAACAACACAACGTTTCATCCTTATCCCCCAGACCCGGCTACAGTATCCCAATTCCACTCAACCTACAGTGCCCTGTCTACCGTACTCCACCCTTTCCCCACCTGCAGCTTGCAACAGTGCAAATATGACTCTCCACTGTTCATCCTTATGTACATTCGCTGCATTCCGTCTCAATACTTGATGTAATCCGAAAGAGATTTGTCTAGAGAGCATGAAGAAGGCTGAGGGGGGAAGTCTCTGCAATGGAGTGCCCCTTCCCCAATCTCCCCCTTCCCCGTCCCCCCTACTCACCAACAACATAGCCATAGACTTGAGTACTTCATCAGTCATATGGTCGTTCTCTCTGCACAAGTATCGATTGACTATCCGTATCAACCCCACAACGGCCCTTTCCACGATCAAGTGATTACGACCGAATCGACGAGAGAGAAGCCAATCGATATGGTGACGGATCGAAGGCCAGGATTGGGAGAGACGGTCCTGACAAGGGAAGAGACTAGACTATAGTCTCAGACTACAAACTACACTCTAGTCTACACACCTTGTTCTCGATAGAAATGGCCACGATAAGTTCAAGGAAGAACACAATCGAGTCCTCGTCTTCCTCACTCAATTTGTCACTCTTCGATTGCCCTTCATACTCTGCCTTCGCCACTACGTTCCCTGCAATACCGTATACCTCTCTGATACTGTACCCCCGCCCTTTCTCAATACAGACCTCTTCCCCTCTACCGTATCCATATGCCCTTCCCCCACAGTAACCCTTTCATTCCTACCGGAAGCATGAGTGAGTGCAGCAATCAATTCATGCAATGCGCTCGAGGTGAGATACTTGGAATCAACGATAATGTGCCATGGACGGCACTCCGAGATGACGGTGGATGCAATCTGCAATCTCTCGTTTGCCACTCGCCCTACCCTCCCCTCTCCCTCCCCCCCCCCCCCCCCCCCTCCATCTCCATTCACTCACCTTAATGAGCTTCTCCTGTTCAGGGGCGACCTTCTTCTTATTCGAGACATCAGCGACACTTCCGATTCCGAACCACGAGAGAAGACCTCCCTCGGAACGAGAGGAAGACAACGAACTGAAGAGGGATGGGGGACTGGAGACTAGACTCTAGTCATAGCATAAAGGACTTACGAAGAGTAGTTTCGTACAATGGAGACCCATCCCTTGTCATCTACGAAGTCTTCTACTTCAGTGAATTGAGATGGGAGAAGTCGACAACGGAAGAGATTGAGAAGAATATCCAGAACGGACTTCCATCCCTCAATCAGTTCATTCCTCTTCAACTCCTTATCTTTCCCTCCCATAGCTCAAATATTACCCTACTTTTTTTACATAAGGAAGACATTTTAAAGTGGTTTTATAGTGCACAAATATGCCAAAATGGCATAATACATCTTCTCAACATACAGTGGGCTAATGTTGTCCTAAACCTTTTGAAGTTTTACACCGTTATTCTCTGATGCACACACTGATCCTAACGTCTGATGGGACAAGAGTATGAGTGTAAGCCCTCCTCTCTCCTTACCTCTCTCCCATACATACCCCCTCCCACTCCCCTTTACCTCTCTCAGAATATCTCCATGAGACAGAATGAGATCGAAGAGAGTCCTCGTCGCCATTTGAGCCTTCAATTTCTCACCGAAAGAAGCGGCGATTCCCTGATTACAGAATGCATTGATTGAGGGATACTGTAGAGAGGATACTGTATCCATAGGTATTACAGTAGGACAACAATATGTACAGTACCTGCGGGGAGAGAGCGTTCGCCTGCTCATCAGTCGAAGCTGCGATGATCGCCCGTTGACGCTCCAATTCCACATTGTCCCCTTCTGCCTCTGAAAGAAGATTACGGTAGACACGAAGGGAGGGATATGGTAGGGAGAAAGGGATACGGTAGTCTGACTTACTCTCAGAGGGAGTGAGAAGAGTAGAGAACTTGCAGAGATGGATGATCAGGTTATCGAAGACATCTGACATTCCGTAGTTGGCTGCGATCGAGGCACACTGACGGTAGCCTTTGAGGGCTCTCTGAAAGGGGTACTGTGGAATAGCGAGATAGGGAGAGGAGCGGGTTACGGTAGACGGGAGGGGAATAGGGGTTACTTTGGAGCGGGATCAAAGGACTGATCTACGGTTGGAGTACGGTAGGAGACAGAACATCTCGACTAACCTGGAGTATGAGTTCGTTCTCACTCTTATCGAATACATATGAAAGTGCAGCGATGGCAGATCCTGAAGGGAACGGGATGAATACGATAGGTTACTGTAGTGAGGGATAGAGGGAGAGACTGACCCCATATGAGAGCGAAGAGATCGTGGTCATTCCATCCAGTCGGAGCGTGTACGAAGAATCCCTCTTTCGTCTCTCCTCTCCGAAGGAGAACCTGCACTTATCACTCATTCACTCTCAACTCCGTTTATATCTGAACAAGCTAACTAGGAAGCATGTTCACCTTGATTACAACTATATCAACCCCTCCTTCCCCTTCCCCCCTCACCTTCCACAAATAGTTCTCCTTGACCAGTCCCGTTTGTTCTGCTGGCATGACAATCTCTTCATTCCTCAATTTCTTCCCTTCCCCGATTCCTCTCCTCTCCTCTCCTCTTCTCTTACTTTATCGCATGGAATATCTCCTCCAACATTTCTGCCTTGAAGTCTTCTCCCCCATTCGTCCCACTCAAATTCCTCTTGAAACACTCCGGTGTCATCGGTGCCTGATTCCTCTTGGCCTACAATCATCCCCCTCTCACATTACTGTATCTCTCGATTACGGTAGGATTGTGTTGATCCATGTTCAGCATGATCACAGCATAAGAGAGAGTGAAGGCTGCATCCACGTGATTGAACGGAGCATTGTTGGCATTGAACCAGCACTCTCAAAAGGGTACGGTAGATGGGGAACGGTAGACTATTGGAAATGCGTACCTGAGAAATGCTGCATGACCATCGATATAAGAGGGGCCTCTCCGGGCAATCTGAAGGTCTCGAGGAACAGACGAAGAGCGACGTCCAATCGAGTCTTCTCGAAGGGAAACGACTTGACGAAGGCTTCCAGAACCTGAGAGGGTACGGTAGGGGGATACGGAGGGATACGGTAGGGAGGGATACGGCAGATGGGACGGTTGTAGGGATATGGTAGTAGGGAAGGCAAAGGGAGAGAGATTCAAGGAGTGAATGTAATAGTGTGCAAGGGACGTACATCCGAGTGGTTCCTGTTGCATATGTATTCGGCAATCTTGCTCTTGTCCAGTCTCGGATTCGTTCTCAGCCAATCAACCAAAGACTCGGGTTCCTCTCCCACCAACAATCCCTTCTCACGAAGCATCTCGATTCCTGCACCAAACAAGTTCGTATAGTATACGTGGTCAACCGGTTTACCACGTAAATAGGCGGTAAAATGTATAGTAGTAGGTGGTAAACCGAAATATCTTTGGAATTTTAATTTGGAAGGGTCGATTTTGATATAAACTTTCAATTAGTAAGCTTGATAATTCACGATTGTGTATGGTAGGTCCTATTCCAAAATACGGTTAGGAATGTTGAAAAAAACTTTACGTATATTCCATTCAAGAGAGAACTCGCCTTTCTTCGGGTTCTTATTGAAGAGATCAGTAGCTTCATTTATCAGCTTCTTCCTTTTCTTCCTCTCCAGGACATCACTCAACTTGGGAAGAATCGATGAGGGAGCGTGACTATAATTATATACATCATTCTCTCCTTGCGATCAAACAAAAAAAACAAAAAAAATCTAACCGATTAGCTCTCAAAGAAGAGGTGCAGATCGGCTGAGAAGGTGCCTTTGTATGAGGAACTGAAAGGGACTGTTTATCGAGTGAACGAGTGAGTGGGAATGAACCTTCCTTTTTCTCCAGTGACAGCTTTCCCATTTCATAGCCACTCAAAACAGGCACTGCGAGGCGACGAGAAGACTCTTCCTTAATCGAGTACTCTCCTTCCCTACCGTACCCCTCCCCTCAACCAACCTCCATCCTCGCATCCAATCCGCCCGTTCTCCTCAGATTGCAATTCATATCAATGGAGTCGATGACCACAAGAAGAGCATCGAGAGATAAGAGGGAAGTCGATCTAATCCCCGCCACGGGGAACGCATTCTCAGCCAGTAGCTTCGTCATGTCTTCGAACACGTTACTGCAATCGGGGAGTGAGGGGGTTACTGTAATCGGGGAGTGAGGGGGTTACTGTAATCGGGGACTGAGGGGGTTACTGTAATCGGGGACTGAGGGGGTTACTGTAATCGGGGACTGAGGGGGTTACTGTAATCGGGGACTGAGGGGGTTACTGTAATCGGGGACTGAGGGGGTTACTGTAATCGGGGACTGAGGGGGTTACTGTAATCGGGGACTGAGGGGGTTACTGTAATCGGGGACTGAGGGGGT
>LS898434.1:112063-124709 GCA_900490955.1 Micoletzkya japonica | reverse complement strand
GGGGAGGGCAAGGGAAGATAAGAGGGGACAAGAAAGAAGAACTACCGAGATCACAAAGAGGATACAACTCGTAGAGGAAAGGTCCACGAACGAATACACAGTGTACCAAGAGGAGTCCCTTGCCCATTGTACTACGCAACGTCGCCACTTCCCTCTCAATCACATATCCTTACTGTATCATCCTCTCAAAGATATACAATCACTTATTAGCCCTAAGCTCTACAGTACATGACTTTCCCCATCCGCCTACCGTATACTCGTCCAAATCCATGTCATCAATAGCATAACAACGAGGTACAAACTTGACAAATCCCCTTCCTGTTCCCAGTCCTATTTTATTGCTTTCTGAAAAGAGCCGTAGGAATAAGAAAGCAATGATGTAAAGTAATGCAAGTTGTATAACGATGAACTTACTTCCCAAAGGACAAGTAAAGACAATATCCCCGAATCGACACACATCTTCATCCTTTTTTACATTAACCATCGAGAGATCTACAAGTTATACAATATTCATAAATCGGATAATTAAATGAATATAAGACTGGTAATGATATGGAAAGGCAGACCGGTCCATAGCAAACGTATTCGTCTTATTATAACGAGTTTATTATTCGACTTGATACAAGCGACATAATAGTATGCAATGAAACAATCCTTAATGACCGGCTGGGAAGGGACACTGAAAGTGAACTCAGTACAAACTAAACACACTTCATCCACTACTTACAATTGGAAATGCAAAAGGAGAAGTTGACTGAACAAACAACTCTCTGACTCGTAGATTAACAACAATTATTAGCATATGTCATGAAGGACTAATCACGGTCCAACCATCTCCAATTCAAACAACATAAAGAAGTATAACCGGATCGAAATGGTCCACGAGTAATAATAATAACGAGTAATCCCATTCTACAGTGTCAGTCACAATCATACAGTATATCCAACTATTAACAAACTATCTAACATTTACATCTAGAATGGCAAGTGCAGCATTGCATGAGGATCTTAGATACAAGATGAAAAGAAAAAGGATCGAAAGCTTATTATATAACAGGCCACTGAAGAGGTACAGGTATCGTAGTGAAAGTACACAAGGGTAGAGGTTATGAACAATCCAAGAAAATGGAATGAATAGTGTGCAGTGTAGTGGAATCAGTTGGATACGGTAGTGGGAACCCCGCCCCCTCAACCAGTCTCTTTGAATGGTAAGCAACTACATAACTACTTACCAATCTCGAACTCCTCGATTCTTCTATCGACTTCTTCCAATTCCTTCATGAGACAATTCTGGGTAGTCAATGGATCCAACTGGTCCATTTGCCTACTCGCGATCTCTAGTTCTACCTAAACCACTCCTCTCCATACGTAGGCACTCACCCTTAGTATGGGTGGTAGGCTCATGTATATTTTTTAGAATTTCACATTGGTAGGGTAAATAATTCATGACGTATACAATGGAAGGCTCGTTTTTCAGAATACGATTGGGACCATTCCCATGCACGCTCCCTCCCTTCCCTTCCCTCTCTCTCCATTACCGTACCTCTAGTTGAGTCTTCACTACCGTACTCGCAGCTCCATCCACTTCCGTCAATTTCTCTTTCACATCGAGAATACGATCGATTGTATTCGCTACGAGATCTTGAGGAGCTTCACTCTATAAAAGAAAGAGGGAACATTCATTTAATAGGGAACGACTGACCGGTGCAATGTTACTCAGAGGTTGAATTACAAGTGGAAGTCGAGAGGCTTCCACTGAGATTGTCTCGGAGGTTACGGTAGGATAGGGGTTGGATACGATGGGAACCACTTGTTGGGCACCCGGGTATGGAGGGGCCATCATGACCGGACCGGATAATAGTCCCGTTGGGACAATTACCGGAGTCGGGACCGGATCAGAGATGGTGTCCTATAAGAGAGGGAGTATATTTATATTGTGTCCAAGGAAGAGTCACTTACCCTAACATGCATAGTGGAACAATCGGATTGAACAGTTGAGGTGGTGCAGGTATCGGAAGTGACGAATCCAAGTGGAGGACAGACTGTTCTGAATTCAAATGTCACTGAATAGAGAGATAAGTAACTAATTAATAGGAAGAGAACAAGCATATCAGCAAATCACAGGGGCCACTAAAAATCATCCCCTGAGTACCGGGCTCTTTACAATTTTCAAGCTCTCTCTCTCTCTAATGGGCTTTTCACTAGCGCGAAAAATCAAAATATCTTCTCCGGGACACAGCAATTATAAAAAAACTCAAAAAAAAATCCGGAAAACATTCATAACCGGGACGAGAAAAATCTTAGTGCCAAATTAATCTTTGAAAAAAAAAACTAAATCAGCTACGTGGAACTTGCGAGCTGGGTAATAGATGGACCATGCCGAAGGCATTTAAAATGCGAGATTCTGGCTTGGCTGATATGCAGCGACAGCATACACTAACAAGAAAAGAAGACCCACCGAACTGTAGTTGTTGTCGCGAGAGTTGAGTTACGAGCTTTGATCGATACGGTACAAGCACCGTCCACTATCGCCAGTTCAGAGATGACACCCCTAATCAGTTGGGATAAAGAAAGAAAGAAGGAGACACAAGTGCAATGGTACGACACTCACAAGGTCTCCTCTGTTGTTGTCGTTGAATTGTGAAGAGGAGTGAATCCAGGAGGCATCGGGGGAAGTTCGATCATCGAATTTGGGGTTAGGGCTTAATGGAAGCGATAGTCTACGTATACACGGGCCAGTCTGGTCCTGACAAGTTTGCAGACTTCCTTTCATAACTAGACTAAACCAACAATCTATAAATAACGTGATATGTTTACAGGACATGAATACTAAAACAAATCCGGGAAAGGCATCAGAAAGAGAAAGAGAATTCTTTTTTTCAGACTATGTCCGATGGAACTTTAGGCCCCAGTCCAAAGTTCCATCGGGCATAGCCCGTATACCAATGAGAGCAAATGATGGTGTGAGGTTGGAGACCCTGTTCCCCTACTCCATACCCTTCCCCTCCCCTCCTCGCCACTCACCAATGTTCTGTAAGAAGTCTCCAATCCTCTCATCCAATACCGAAGAAGCTACAGTATACGACACGTGCGCGTCGTCCTCTTCCCTTCCCTCTCCACTCTCATCTTTTTCCAGCAATCGCGATGCCATACTCAACGTCCCTCTGTCCCTTCCAACCCTCCTTTTCCTAACCTCAATATTTCTGATCTTCTCAAATACAATTGTTCTTGAGTTTCTTGCCCTCCACTTGAACTCGATCTCCCTATAAGAATGAACTGATATTCGTCCCGTTACTCATGATACCTTGCTTCTCCGGTTTACCCCAATACTGCATAGGATCTTGCTCGGAACTGCAAGCAACTCTTCACTGGAGAGAAGAGAGACAACTCACTGGGGAAGCCATGACACTTGAGGGGGAGTATTATGAGGGGGTTGAGAACGAGAGTGAAGAGGAGCAGACTGCCACACAGGCACAACCATCGGTTGGGGGGGAACCTGATACCGTATACTCATACCTTCCAGTCGGGACCAAGCAAGAGACATACATTGGATGCATCTTGGTATACGAATGTACGAGAGTGAATATTGATACGAGACATCGAAGAATATCTCAAGGAGGGTCCTACCATAACAAGACTAGATCCATCCGGGGCCATTGACTGGTTAGAGGGAACTACCATCAAAGGGCCTCCATTCATAGGGAACATCGGACGAGGGAGCAGGGGTTGCACTACCTGAAGAGGGGAGATTTGGAAGGGAAAAGGGAGAAGGGGGGGGGGGAGACACGATCGCTTAAATCAACGCGCACAAAACATTTAAAATGCAGAGCGAGTGGCGAACCGCGACGCGTACGTGACGCGTATTGAGAATGGATTTTTAAGCCAAAATCTGACTACGGTATCAGATCTCTAAAGGGAAGCTCTGTCCCACAATTAGATGTAGGTTGTAATCGTACGTGGGAGAGAAGATAAGGGGGATACTGACTGTGGGGGGTGGCATGAGTGGAGGAGCAGAAGGGAGTTGAGGGGGGAGAGGAGGGGGAGGGAGGGAGTGTTGAAGGGGGATGGGGAGACTGGGAGGGGGCACAGTAGACAACGAGTACTCCACTCCATCCATGTAACCTCCTGCAACCAGTCACATTCATAATTCACGTACACTTTTCATTCCCAAGCACTATCTCTCCTACATCCAATATCCCTCCCATAAAGAGTAGATGAATCGAATTGAATGCATTGAAAAGATGAATATAATAAAAACGTACCTATGGGGACGATAGGCCTCTTGGGAGTGATACAAATGTTGTGTTGTTGTTGATTGTACATGGGAGGAGTGACCCTTCCCCTCGCCACTCCCATTGTATTCGATACTCCCATCGACCGACCGTCCCTCAGTTCACTCACATCGTGTGCATAAGTGCACGATTGTCCACGGGGACACATTCTCCCGTTCGTGACTTCCCTTCAACACCAATACATATCCATGTGTCAAAGACTGAGTAGCTAACCTGCACATCCTCGTTTTGAACATATTGGGAACAGAGTTGTTATTCGAATTCATCATCGTGGGTGGTCCTCCCTGACCCATTGATCGAGCCTTTCTCGCGTCAACAAGTGTAGCGTTGTGAATCAGAGACGCTCTCCACTCGTTCCTAAATATAATAGATTCACAGGCTTGTCAGTAACTAATTAAACTATGTATGTATTTAAGAGCATTAAAACTATTCATTCATTCATTCTCTCTGTTCCCCTCGCACGCGGTGGGCTCTCCATTTCGTCTGTCATCAAAGTGCCCCACGTCTATTCAATCGCGGAAAAAGATTCGAAGTTTTTAACCTCTCCCATCTATATCAAAGCCCCCTCCCTTGGATCCCCATCCACTGCTCATAGTTTTTTTTTCAGTTTTACAACCTGATAAAAGTTGTAAAACTGAAAAAAACTATGAACTGATGATAACGACGATATTATAGTTTCTGCCAATATGTTTTATACGGAATTTTACACGAAAAAAAAGAATAATCCTAAGCCAAACACTCACTTTCTTGTAATGATGTCAGCGTACTTATTGACTAGATCCCGAAGAGAAAGAATGGTCTCGGCTATCGAAGTCCAAGAAGGAATCTCTTCTGCAAGTGACATTTATAATCATTCAATCAATACATTAGTCCCTAATTAATCGCAATCCGAGCTTAGTAGATTCAATAGAATATTCTCTACATTATTTATAGGCTACTGATATTTGCCTTTGCAGGAGTGAGAAAAAACTGACCAAATGTGATTCAATACTCGAAACTGACTTGTATTACTGTAAATATAATATTTTACTATCCTGCAGAGTAATCAGAATAAAGGAAAAAAAAACAACGGCGTTCCGGACTTTCCATTACTAATGAAGAATGCACCAATCAATGTATATTCCAGAACGAACCTTCTCCATAGCGCAAGGTGTACTCGTCAATGTTGCGTAGCACATCCCCTACCTACAACACCAATCCCTCCTTTCCCGCTTTCCTACTCACTTCATTCACAATGACTTCTCCATCCGGAGTCTTCCTCAATTCTTCGATCGCATGCGAAAATGGTTGAGGAGATTGCAGTTTATCTGACAAGAAGAGGAGGATAAAATCAGAGAGAATAAACGACAGGTGAAATTGATAGGTCTGCACGGATGGTCTTTGAGGATATTGTCTACACATACTGTAAGAGAGTAGCGAGATATAATAAGTGCCCACCGATAATACTCTGCATGTGACTGCGATGGGCATGGTCGCCATACAATAGAGATGACCACTGCTCGGGTGCGATTCTCAGTCCAGCCTGTAATCATTGCTGATCATCACCTTCAGGACCATCAACGTTTTCCACCAACATTTAAAAGCAGCACAAACTTTTAGCATACTGTAACGCGAGACTTATAAAATTCGGTTACCGTATGATTATTGTGACCACGAAAATGGACGCATTCATGCGTTTAAAAATCGGAATTTGTATCGCAAACTGAATTGCACTATCGGCGCCACTTCTACACAGCGTGCACAGTCCCAGGTTGAAACGAAAATAGACAATTTTTGAATTTCTGATCTAACTTGCACATCAAGAGGGTGTTGGCACGTTGCCAAATTTACGGAAAAGTGCAAAATAGTTTGCCAAAAGCGGAAGTTTTGAGTAAATTTTCCAATTTTTAGTTTTCCAAGCTTATAATATTCCTCGCTATCGACTAAATACACTGCAAAATTTATTGGAGTCGCGTTTAAGCGTTTTCGACTATCATTAAGATTACCGTACTTCAATGCAAACTAGGATTGGCTATTATTACAGGTGTGCACGAGGTGTTCTAATAAAGCACTTTTTACAGGTACCGTGTTAGGGTAGCTCACTGCAAAGCTTTTGCAAGTATTGAGTAGACTTCTAGACCTCTATATTCTGCAGAAAGAAACATGTTGATTTGATTTTTAGATTGCTATGTATGGGAGAGCCACTGCAGTAATCTACCAGCAAACTTTGCCCATCGATCAGATTAACATTTCGACTCGATCTTAATTTCCCCTGAGGATCCGTATATCTTGAACCTATTGCAAGCTAGTTCTAATAGCAATAGAATACCTCGATGGCCATGCTAACAATCTGTGCGTCGTGTTCTCTTCTTAGTGCTTCGTATGTTCGATACTCTTCCTGAATTCATTTCAGAGATGAAAGATCAGCTATAAAAGGAATACCTTGAGTTGCATGAGAGACGATTCTCCATCTCGCTTGAGAACGTTGAAGCAGGATGCCCGATAGAGGAGCTGGACGACGTGACCAACACAGGTCTTTGATACCTGCAGCCATCATACATGGGCAACGTTCCCATTCATAGTTTGAAAAACGGGCCTACCAATTGAAAGTTTCTATCAAAATCGGGGCTGCCAAAGTAAAATTGCAACAATATTTGGGCCTAACACCCATACTTCACGTATGCCAGCCATCACTCTTCCATCATAAAGCAGGATTAATTACTCACTTGAGGATAATCCTCCGACATCGTCTGTACAACATACAAAACAAGCGTTTTCCGAGCAATCAAAGCTCCCTTAAGAGGTAATTATGCGAGATGCTAACTGATTACTAACCTTGCTTAGTGCCAGTAGTATCAATTTCAGGACATCTTCTTGCATAGCTAAGAGTGATCAAGTTAATGAAGAAGAAGAAAATGCCCAACCTGGACCGAGGAATTGGCAACCCCTTGCACGGACTGCACACCACAGCTGAGAAGAGACCGAGGCCGAGTTCTGCGAGGCAGACACGAGTTCAGAAAGGATCCTGAAGAGAAGGGATGGAGGAATGACTGAGGAACAGCACCATGTACACAGTTATACCACGAAAATAAAGTGTACCTTTCAGCCATCGCACGAACAGTCTTCATTGCCTTCACCCTTCCACTTCCCTCTACTAACTGTATACATACCAGAGTCATAGTCTTCCGTTGAATGGATCGCGACATAACCTGTAAGTCCCGTAGTTCTCCTCCCACAGCTTATCCCATACCTCGCTCCATACACTGCCTCCTCGTTCCGATTCCGCCCTTCTCAAGTAACTCGCGATCGCTCGCAGGTACGAATCGATAGTCTATTCTATTCTTTAACTCAATCCCTCGAATATTCCATACCGGAAGCAATTCTCGTTCATCATCACTCATTTCGTTCTTTCGACTTCGGTATTTCTCTAATCCCGTAGACTCCACTCCAACGATAGACATGAGAGTGTGGTTAATCGGTAGACACGAAATATCCACCTCTCCCCGGATCTGAAAATATTACCTATTCTAAGCGGACGTTCAAACGTGAATGATACCTGATCCAAGGGACACAAATGCTCATTAAGTTTCCTGAGACAGGGAATACAGAGAGCATGCGAACAGGACAGACTAACTGCATGGCGAGTCTCAGAGAAGATCTGAAGAGATTCAAAGGGAGCTCGGAACGCAAAGATACCTGAGAACAGATCGGACAGCACAATACTTCGGACCAGACAAGTCCCTGTCCTTGAGGAGGCATGCTTCTATAAGAAGCAAAAATGGAGTAGAAAGAAACGAGTATAAGATTGCTCAGTTCACTCCACCATCGTATGATGAGCACACGGTGCTGAAATGACAAAGGGTTCCGTAAACAAAGCATAATCATGTAAACAATAAGAGAAAAAGTTTCGTTGCTTCATATGAAGATCATTAAGCTTCAAAAGTGCAAGCTTTTCAGAAAGGCTATAAAACTTGGCAGTCCGCCAATACCATCTTACCGTAACCTAAAAATCGTTGTAAGACGAAATATTATTAATTTTAATTTTTGTATATTTTGTTTCTTTTTTTTGCCAAAAATTTGATAGCAACGTTGGGCAATTATCTTACTTTTTAGCCGTAGAAGATGGACGGAAGATGAGCGACTACGAGGGGAAGATTCAGCAACTCGTATCTTTTGCCCGGAAAGAGGTCAACTCGCTTTCCAGCTCTGCTCAGGAATACCATGTATGTTCAACACTTCTGTCTCGGACGTTACGGAATTCTTATAAAAATGTTGCATTGCAGGTTCCTATCGGTGGGGGACTTTATCACAAATGCAGCGTCACCAAACTCGGAAGACTCGATAACGCATTGAGCGAGTGCAATCTTCAATCTTTCCTGTAAGTTGTTTTGGTAGGCAACCGAATGTGTTATTTAGTAATGGGGACGAGCAAGAATTTGCGTCTTATGTTCACCTGGATCCAGATGAGATAATCGGTGAGTTCTCTTATGAATAGGCTTTCAATATGAATGTGAACAACAGGCTGTTCAAGTCTTAATTATCCTGTTGATATTCGCGAACCGAGTTCATGGACTAAACTATGGAAGCTGTTCGGAAGCAGGTATTTCCGTCAATTCGTTTAACTTGGATCATATAAGTCGGGCTCAGATTCGGTGCGAGTTGTGCATTTATATCAGATGAAGGAGACACGACTGTTGCCTTCCGCCCCCCTCATATAGTTCCTCATCTATTAACAGTAAGTTTCCTCTAATCAATTTTGCCCTAAAAGTTGTTCAGATTACGTTGTTGGTGGTTCACAAAGACTACATGATATACTTTTCTAACCCCTCTTCTCACCTAGTTCCTCTCTCTACAGTACTCCGATTCGCTCATCACAATATGTACATGGATAGTCAGGTACGATCTGCGCCCATCATTCTTTAACTGATTGTCTCAGGAGCCGAATTGGTTGATTGCGGGGATGTTGGAGTGTTATCATCAACTAGCTACACGGGCCATTCATACCGTATTCCATCCTAAACTGTTCAAGGTTTAGTAGGTCCAGTTTAGAGAGACAATAACTGATCAGGTCGACGATTCTCTATGGATTTCGATAGACCCTCTTGATGCCTTGCTCGGAATCAAGAAAAGTACTGGAGATTGTGAGTTGTTTACAGTACTTAATAAGTGGAAAGTGAATTGAGCTGTTCCCTCGAGTCCTCACTGTACATTGAAAGAAGCAACAGACATGTGGAGGCAGGCAAGTTTGCTTTTTTCTTGGATTTAGTAGAATAGGCTATGCTAATGCTCAAGAGCATCGTAATTTGTTTTCAATCTGAAGTGAAAGATGAAACGGAACAAATTACGCTGACGGCATACATGGGCGCGGACCCGTAGGATCCTCACTTTAACAGAAGCTTTATTTGGAAGGCGCCTTATTATTCCAGATGCTTCATTAGTAGGCTAACCAAAACTTCAACTTATTCACTGGTAGGCTCTAGTTCAAGATAGTGGACGGTAAGGCTGCCCACATATGACTGAAATACAATGAAGCTGTGGTATCCTTGGGGTTGTCTTACAGTGGAGATTTGTTCTCTGGGCTCGATTATTTTATTAATGACGTGTATCGCTTTAATCAGTGTGTATAATATTTACAGAGGAAGCTATCCAACCTGAAGTATCTGCTGCTCTTGAATGAGTATGCTGGCCGTGTGAAGGGGGATGCTCACAACCATCCCGTCGTCCCTTGGGTCGTTGACTTCTCGTGAGTTCTCTCCTTTCTCTTCTCTTATCGTCATCGCAGAAGTGAAGATGGAGGGTGGCGTCCTCTCGATAGGAGTAAATTCCGATTGAATAAAGGAGACGACCAACTTCGTGAGATGTACAAGTGAGTCTTCTCTCAATCCATTGACTGTAAGTACTTCTTAAAGGAAGTGGGAAGCGATAAATAAAATTTGTCCAATTTCAATAAAAGTTTTTTACCTTTAGTAATATAATAAGAAACATAAAAATAATTGTTAAAAAATTTCAAAAAAATTCGGAATACGAAATTTTTTTCGTTCCGAGGGTACAGTGTAATGATTCCGTTTGGCTTGACCTCCCCTGTCTGCTAAATCCAGTACGACCGTCGTAGAACGAAATTTCAAAAAATCATTTCTCGAATACTATTAATTTTTATGATTTTTCCTTTTGGTTTTATTTTTTTTGGTCGACAAAATCTTTCATATAAGCTTCACTTGAAAATGGGTTCCATGTACCTTTAAGACGCGAACCAGCCCATCACATACCGGAACTTCTATCAAACATCGGATATATGGCCTATCGTGCCCGAATTGAGAGCAAAGAGGAACTGTGCATGCACGTGAGGAGCAAGGTGCCGTATACTACCGTATCTCTATACCGTAATCCTCTCGTTTCTTGAGTGGGAACCACGGGAGTATCCACTGAGTATAAGTAGAATGTACGCGTGGACACCCGATGAATGTATTCCCGAATTGTACGAAGATGCTTCATTAATAAGTGAGTATACAACTATAGTTATGTTGTATCCATCTGGTCATACTCTTTCTCCGTCAGAATCAGTACACAGTGATATGCCTGATCTTGAACTTCCTCCCTTCATTTCATCTCCTTCTCATTTCATTGAATGGCATCGGAATAAGTTGGAATCAGAACAAGTGTCATCAAGACTTCACGAATGGATCGATCTTTCCTTCGGATACAAGGTTGATATTTTGATGGTAAAAAGGAGAAGGTTGCTTGATAAATGAATTGTACGGTATAATGAGACGAGTTATCTTTGAGTTGAGAGGAGAAGTATCGAGAGAAGCATTGAATATCCCGTTGTCCTTCGTGACTAAAAGAGAGGATGGGAGGAAGTGCAGTGGAAAGACGAAAAGGGAAGGCAATTCCTTCATGACTCACGGATTCGTACAGTTATTCACTCTTCCCCATCCCAAGAGACTCCCTTCCGATACCAAGGTTTGTAATCTGTGTCATACTTATACTCTTTCTTTTATTTGTACAGTCTACCACAGTAAGCGTCTCTTTTGCAGCTGGCAAATAAGAAAAATTTGATTGGCCTGAATCCATTGTATGAAGGACTATTGAAAGGAGAAGGGGTCGAATGGGAGAAAAAAGAAGATGCGGGGAAAGAAGAAGAGAAGAGGGGGGAAGAGGATTCAATGGTGCACATATACAAGAGAATGCTTGAGAGACAGGTACGGTAGAGGGACAAAGGGAAGGGTACTGTGGATTGAGGGATGAGGGTGACTGTAGATATTGCAGAGAAACAAGTCGGAAATGAGAAATGGAAGTCTGCGGAGTCTAATTGTCACTATTACAGAGGTATTATAGGGGGAGGGGTGGATGTACTCTGTTCTCTTGTCAGTGTCTACTCCCTCATCTCTCCCTCGATCTCTCTCCAAGTGCACCGTTCTCCTGTCGTCTACGAAGAGCCAAGTTGCTTCTCACCAATCACATCAATGATATTCCCAAGTATGTCAACTGTGTTACCACTGTACAAAGGTCAGTTGCTAACTTAAACGAAAGAAAGATACGCGAATAATTAAAATAATTATCTATGGATAGGGTTAGATCATTGCTTGTTGAGGCATACTCGAACTTCGTTGTATCGGTTGCTATGTGCAACTGAAGGGAAGAAGGAAGAAGAAATGAAGAATGGAGTGGAGAATGAACGAGTACTGAACATCCCTCAACTGAAACATATCCACTTCTTCCTGGTTTACATGCTTTGTCTTCCTTCCGAGGTACTCCCTTTCTCCCTTCAAGCGACTCTTCTTATATCCATTATAGGTACTGTCTACCCATGAGAGACTCGCTGCTTACTATGCATATCGATCAATCAGAAAAGACTCCGTACTCTCGACCGATAGTTAGTTTATTCATTTTCGCTCTATCATCTATTTTGTCAGAGAAGAGAAGTCAGCAAGCATTACATGGGGAAGTAGAGGCATTGCGAAGGGTATTCCTCTTATCATCGAGGCCAAGGTGAGAGGAGGATCAGAGTACTGTAGGATACTGTAGTACGATCGTCTTGTTTGTAATGCACTAACAATAATTGTAGGCATAATCTTGTCCATAAGATTATGATAATCAAGTGATTATTCAGCGTTTTTCTTAGAATAGGTCACGTAAGAGGTACGGTAGGTGAGCAAAAAGACGATTTGGGATGCTTACAAGGGAAGGGCAAATAGTTATCATCAGATCCAGACATGAGACCACTACCATTCGATAGAGCGCAGAAAGATTAGTAGATCCTGAGAAAATTAGCTGCCGACGTCCACACATCTTCGAGAAATCCGACGTCAAAGTTTCCGAAGGATTGTGCACGGTCCCGACCAAGTCTCGACTACGGGTTCCTCTACCCCAGCCGG